>JAOQMS010044494.1:0-10277 GCA_027563885.1 Erythroxylum longipes | reverse complement strand
AGGGACACTATAATTGCTGAAATGAGCAATTATATTGATCAGATCCTTGCAGAAAATTCAGTCTTAATCACGGAAAACCAAAGACTCGAGAAAATTACTGACTCATTCCTTGAAAAGGAATTTGACCAGTTAAAGAAATTTGAAGATATTGGCTCAACAAAAGTCTTAAAGTCTCAACATTCGTTGAAAATCACTCAACCTTTATCAGAGTTGCAGCAGAGCGAGGTGGTACCTACAATTGACCAAATTGACCAAGTCCATATTCGAAAAATGGTCTCCTATGCAAAATTGCCTCACAGAAGAACAAAAGGAGCAGCAGGATTTGACTTATACAGCGTTGACTGTATTATAATTCCAGCATTTCAACGGAGGTCTATTTCAACTGGAATACAGTTAGAAATACAACAGCCCAATGTTTATGGAAGAATAGCTGGAAAATCATCGCTTGCAATCAAAGGAATAGATGTAGCTGCAGGAGTCATTGATACAGACTACAGAGGAACAATCTACGTCATTCTGGTAAATACAACTCCTACTGAATACTTTGTGGATATTGGTAGTGAGATAGCTCAGATTATATTTGAGTCATATTTTGTGCCACAAATTCAGTTAAATGAGAAATTAACTGAGACAGAAAGAATGTCAAGCCCAATTGACAAAGAAAAAGGAAAGATGGTTGTTTTTACACCATCAACAGAAATATTGAATATCATCACAGATGACAAGATAGAAAAGCCAAAAGGAAGAATCAACAATCAGCTTTACAATTTTGATATACAGTTCAAGATTCCAGGATGCAAAGAATTCCAATTAAGAGCAATATTGGATACAGGAGCAACAAAGTGTTGCGTCAAATTGGATGCAATTCCAAATGAGGCTAAAGAAAAGATCAGCTATGCAATGGAAATCTATGGAATCAATTCAGTATTCAAGTCAGAATGGAAGTTAAAAAATGGAATCATGACTATTGGGGAAAATACATACAGAATACCATTCACATTTTGTGTCCCAATGAATACACAAGATGGTATTCAGTTTGTTATAGGATGTAACTTCATTAGAGCACAACAAGGAGGCATACGTTTAGAAGGAAATACAGTTACATTCTACAAGAACTTGTCTAAAGTATCGACAAGTACAGAAATAAGGATAGCCACAATGGTTATACCTGAATTAGAAATTGAAGCAGAGGAGTATTATTCCATGAAAAATATGGCATACTTCAACATTGGGAGAAGTATTCCACAATACTCAAAAGAAATTCAGGAATGTCTTAAGGAATTGGAGCAGTTAGAATATATTGGGAAAGATCCACAAAAACATTGGACAAAGAACGGGCTGTTATGCAAGATTGAAATAATCAATCCTGAACTAACTATTCAGGATAAGCCCTTAAAGCAAGTAACACCCGCAATGGAGGCCCAATTCAAGAAACACGTACAAACATTATTAGATCTGGGAGTAATAAGGCCATCCAAATCAAGACATCGGACTATGGCAATGATGGTTTATTCGGGAACTACAATAGATCCCAAAACTGGAGAAACAATACATGGAAAGGAACGAATGGTCTTTGATTACAGGAAACTCAATGAAAATACGTACAAAGATCAGTATTCTCTACCAGGAATCAACACCATCATCAAGAAGATTGGAAATAGCAAAATCTACAGTAAGTTCGATTTAAAAAGCGGATTTCATCAAATTGCAATGGATCCAGAGTCAATCCCTTGGACCGCATTCATTGTTCCGGACGGATTATATGAATGGTTGGTGATGCCGTTTGGTTTGAAAAATGCTCCAGCAGTATTCCAAAGAAAAATGGATCAATGTTTTCGAAATCATGAAAGGTACATAGCTGCCTACATTGATGATATCTTAATATTTTCCAATTCGGAACATGATCACAAGAAACACTTACAGATATTCTTTGATATCTGTAAACGATATGGCTTAGTCCTATCAAAAGAAAAAATGGTAGTGGGAGTATCTGAAGTTGAATTTCTTGGAGCAACTATTGGAAATAGTAAAATAAAACTTCAGCCACATATCATAAAGAAATTATCAGAATTTCCGGAAGATCAACTCAAGGAAAAGAGAGGATTAAGATCTTGGCTAGGCATTTTGAATTATGCCCGCAGCTATATTCCAAAACTTGGAATTTTAGTTGGACCACTTTATAATAAAACAGCTCCTAATGCAGACAAGAGATTAAGTTCGATGGATTGGGAAATTATCAGAAAAATAAAGGCCTTGATCAAAGAGTTGCCGGACCTACAATTACCGCCACCTGGTGCATACATAATCCTTGAAACTGACGGATGTATGGAAGGATGGGGAGGTATTGCCAAATGGAAAGAAAATAAAGGAGATTCTCAGACACAAGAAAAAGTGTTTGCATATGCAAGTGGAAAATTTGATGTCATCAAATCAACAATAGATGCAGAAATCGCAGCATGCATAAACACTTTAAATACCTTCAAGATTCATTATTTGGATCAAAAAGAAATCACTCTGAGAACAGATTGCCAAGCTATTATTAGCTTTTACAACAAGCAATCACAGAATAAGCCTTCACGAATACGGTGGATTAACTTTCTTGATTTTCTTACAGGTTCAGGTGTAAACATCATCCTCGAACATATTGACGGAAAGAAAAATATTCTTGCAGATCAGCTTTCAAGAATAGTTGCAAAAATCATCACAACATCATGGAACGAAGAGACAAGCAGATTATGCGAGAACCACGAAGAGGAAACAGGTATGAAAAACCATATGTTACACTCAATGATCTCTACAGAAAACAGTTTGAAAGAGAATCAGATTCAGATGCTGAGAAATCTACCGCGAGCTCTGGAAGAACTGAAAGAAATTTCAGAAAAGAAAAAGGTACAAGCTCAAAACCTGCTAAGGGTAACCTTGCAGGACATGTTCGAATAGAAGAGCTAGTAAACAGGGTTAGCAGCCCAAAGAAACGGTCCTCACCGGTTAAACATGAGGAAGAATTTTGTAGATTTGGTAAAACACAGTTACCAATTCTAAATCAGAATGATCCAAAAGCTTATCGACCATTGGAAAATTTACCAATGGATAAGCAACAGAAATGTTTACTCGATGCAATCTGGAAAGCAAATAACAGTAGGCAAAAACATCAAGCATGTTGTGCACTACAATATTACTTCAGCAAGATCATGACACCACCAATTGGTAAGAATTATTCTTACTACGCTTTATTAAATGGTCCAGATCGTGGAATATTCTGTTATTATTCAACACTAATGTTGAAAGTAAATAATCTGGCAAAACCGCGTTATAAAGGATTTTATGCCTTTAATGATGCACTGGATTATTTTCTTCAAAATGTTGATATTGGTTACAATGAAGAAATTTTTGTTGAAAAAGAACCTCGAGAAGGTCCATTATCTGAAGTACATGATCAAGAAATTATAAGGTTGCAACAAGAAATTGAAGAACATCTGGAGACAATCCAGGAGTTACAGAAGGAACAGCAAAAAGAAAAACAAGAAGAAGAACAGGAAACTGATCTATTCAGTCAAAGACAAGGTATTTATCATACCTACTTAGATCAGGAATCCGATGAAGAAAAGAGAAACCCAAGGTTTCAAAAGAAAGAAACAACAGGAATCAGGTCACTAAATCCTCAAACACGTGGACGGTCATCACATCAGCCGCATATTCAGCATAAATGGCCGACAAAGAAAGATGAGTGACAGAAAGATTCCCACTATCTTGTAAAATTAGTTTACTTTAGTTTTGAAACGCACACTTGGCGTTACTTTTATTAAGTGGAAGAACTGTTCTCTCCACTAAGTTTGTTGTTTGTGTCAGATGGGTACAATAATTAGCCCATTCGTCAAAAAGGAGGATAATAATTGAGACAGCTTGCATCAATTGTCTACGAGGGCCCAATGAGCACCCGGATTGATGAGTCATGACTCAATTATTAGAATCTTAACTTTCCTATATAAGGAATTCAGTTTGTAACAAGAGAACACATCGGCAGTAACCAAAAATACTCCGAAATTCTCTAGTCCTCTGTAAAATTTCAGAATACAATAAAGTCTTCCAAATTAGCGTGAAATCAGTTACTCTATTGTGATAATCCGCACTAGTTACAGTGTCTCACAAGAATTCATCTGGGAAAGTGCCTTAATTGATAACCCCTAATTAGATTATGGAATTGTAATCTCTCGATTCCCAATTGACCCAAAACCTAAATTAGTTCTGAAATTGTCCAATAACCTACCGAAAACCTATGCACAATCTCTCATTACATAATTTTACCAGTTTGATTCAATTCTTAATCTATCAAACTACCTAATTCTCGTTAGCCCAATTTGACGATTTTCACTCGGTTCACCCTCTCAGTTTATTACCAAATTATTAAGAACAAAAATTGAATCACAATTACTCAATAAAAACATAATAAATCAAACTTCATTAATCTCAAAGATAGAAATTCCAAAGGTGAGTATAAACATAAATCAACATTCAACAAAACCTATTCTCAACGACTATCCCAATTCTATACATCAATAAAATTGAAATAAAATTGAAAAATATGAATGGAATGGATTCGTGGAGGCAGTAACAGCGGGAAACCTCCTATTCTGGGAAGTACTTAGAGAAATACTTTACATAGGCTTCTTCTCCGTGTCTCTCTTCCTTCAATTCCTTCCTCAAATCTCTCGATAAGCTCTCTAGGATTTTTAGAATTTGGCTGATGCAAAAAGCTTCTTTCTCTATTATTTATGTTCCTTAAATACCTTGAAAGTCCTAGGGTTCGTTTAGGGTCGAAACGGTTTGAAAAGTTCCTCAAAACTTGACATTTGCACCTATTTCTGTGTCTGCCCGACACAAGCCACGATCGTGATAGGCATCTAACCATCTCTGTCATGATCATGACCAAAGTGTCACGATCGTGGCCTGGTTTTGGCCTCTTTGTTTTAGATCCTTATGGCTCATATCTTTCTGTCACGATTGAGGCCTATTGTCCCACGATCTTGCACCGTGGTTTTAGTCCGAAACTCTCCAAAACTTCTTCGTTCTTTGTCGTTTGATCCTGAAATACTAACAAATACATCAAGGTACCTCAAAAACATAACATTTAAGCTCAAATACTCATACCAACCCATAAAAACACTCAAACACATAAACTAACACAATTAAAACCTAAACACACACTGAACACTCAAATTAACACTAAATGCCAAACAAATTGAACCCTAAAACATAATGCAAATCACAACTATCAACATCCCCACACTTAAACGTTTGCTTGTCCTTAAGCAAACAAAACAACAAACACATAACAAACACATAACACACAATGCAATAATGAGGTAATGAGGTAATGGCTTCAACTTCATGAAATAAATTTGATCTTAAACACAGTCATATAAGTTATATCTAATCATTAACATGAAAAATCTATGTCTAGGGGCTTTGCACTAAATATACAAATTAATCGAGATCTAAATGTTAATTTATTTACCCTTTTCAATTGTACACATACATTAATAATTCTTTGGTCCTTCAGACTCTGTAACTGTTCCTAAGTATATTTTCATGAAAAGTCAAGCTTATTACAAGTCCGGTAGGTTTTTTTTACATAGACTTAGTCTTTTTATGTGGAGGCAAACATTGCTAATGAATGTTGATCTGGTTACTCGACTAAGTCATGTTTTTATTAAACTGCTTGGTTGAAACATCATTATAGCTTTTTGACGCGAAGACACACATTTGTGATGCGTGTCGATCTAGTTACTCAACTATATCACATTTTCAACTGGCTACTAGCTCTATTCATAACTCAAAGGTCAGCGTATTAGTGATTTATCTAATAAAAGAACATACATTTTTTAGTTTTATTTATTTTATTGCCTACCTTGTCGTTTAAGCTACTCATTTCTATGAAAAATACTAGTTAAGCTACTTAAGTTGAAAGGCCTTAAATTATGAATGAATGTGACAACCTAGGGGGTGCTAAATTTACATTAAATCCTAATTAAGCTAACAGAAAACAGATTCTGAGTCATTAAAAGAGGATTTGGTCAAAAAACCTTCCAAAAGTGTTTCATTTCATATGTCATCAAGGAAAAATAAGCCATGGAAGACCACACCAAGGTTGATTTATTTTACTTATTTACTCTTTAATCTGCATCACTCTTTTATTGTCATATTTGCATGCGGGTCTATCGGAAACAGCCTCTCTACTATGTAGGGGTAAGGCTGCGTACTATCAGACCTCCCTAGACTCCGCTTTATTGCGGGATTTCGGACTGGGTGTGATGATGATGATGATTTATCCAAAGACTCCTAATTCACTAATTTTGTGAGCTAATGATTATTCATAACCTAATCGACTATGTTCAAAATTAAGTAAATTTCACTCCATCTAAGCCATTGACATATTTAAACAATTCACACAATGCAACATAATAACTATCATACCATATGCAAAATCACATACAAAGTAAAACACATAATCCCTCCTCACACTTGAACAACACATTGTCCTCAATGTGAAAAAGGAGCAAATAGTACATAAAAGAAAAGAAAAGACAGAAATTAAAGTAACATAAAAGAAAAGAAAAGACAGAAATTAAAGTAAACAGAAAATAAAATAGAAATAAACATAAAAGAAAAAATAGAATTGAAGGCTAATTTGAAAAAGAAAAATTGGAAAAATTGGGTTAGACACAAATCTTATAAAGATGGAGGTAGTGATGGAGTTGGAGGTGGCAATTGAATGCCCTGAGCCTCGAAATATTTATGGATCTGAAAGATATCCCGGCTCTAACAGCGTTGTGTTCGGGCCATCTCCTTCATCATTTTGGTGTTCTCCGCAAGTGTCTTACTGGTTTCAGAGATTGCATCCAGAAGTTCCTTCTAGCTATGTTCTTCTTCCTCTTCCTTGAATTCTTCACTGGACTCTTCTGCCTACTAAGGCGACGCTAAGCTTGAATGCGCTTGACTAGCCCTAATCCTAACATGTGTCTTTTCACTGATTTCCCTAAGTTCCATGTTGTGGGAATGAAGGATCTCAGCCCGCCATAAGTGGTGATGGCTTAGGAATTCAGGGAGATGAACAGTTAATCCACTCCGGTCCACGCCAAAATATTCCACAATGGCAGACACTATGTACCTCATTCTTAGATTGTTGCTCCTCTTGCGTGGAGTTGCAACAATAGCATTTAGCACATGTTTGGATGTGTACATTGGAATACTGTGGTCCATGCACCACAACATAAAAAGTTCCTTTGTGGAACACTTGTTAGTTTCTGTTTTGTCAAAAACCAACTGACTTGTAAATTTGTGCAGCAACAAGTGTTCGTGGGACCGTATTATGTTGTTATGAGCATTCTTGGTATGAAAGTGCTCTATTCTAGTGAGTTCATTCCAGTATTGAGAGGGATGAAAATCATCATGTTGTTCGATGATGGAGGATTCAGGGAATCTACACATATCACACATGCGTTCTACATTCAATTCATAAACTCTTCCTCTCAACCTAAACCACAATTCCTTGGGGTTCTTAGGTTCATAAGTCAGTGAAATGAAAAATTCCAATGTGAGTTCCTGATAAACAGGAAATTGGAATAGTATAAATTGGGCCTACTAGATTCGTTCAGCTAAATTTTCTATAAATTGGGCCCACTGGATTTTTTCAGCTAAATTTTCTACTCTTTTGCACAACTTTGGCCTATCAAGTGTTTCAAAATCAAAGTACTTGGGAACTACAATTTGTCTAGCATTTAAGGCTCGGAAATGAATACCTTCCTCCTCTGTATAGATCAGGAAGGGCATGCCAAAGGATGCTGATCGGTTTCTTCTTCCATGTCCCGCAACTTGAATTCGTACTAATTGCTCCCATCGGGCGAATTCCTTAATGTGCGACATAATTTTTTGGAATTGAGTAGAATTTAAAAGAAAATTGGAAGTTTGAAATTTTTAGAGAAATGTGAGAGTGTTTGTATTCTTGAAGTCTAGAGAGATAAGGTGAAAATGAAAGTGAATATAAAAGTGAAGTTAAAACTGAATATATAGGTGGTTAAAAGGGTAAAATGGTAAAAATTTCTTAAAGGAATGCGTCCTCCCTCTTTATTGCCTAGTTGCAGGCTGCAATCGTGGCCTGCGGGTTTCCTACACTTCTTGATTTTTTCTTCATTCGTTCTTTCCCAAATCTTTTCAATTTCATTTTTAATGCTTTTGTGGCCCCTTTTCACCTCTGTTTTCTTACTTGATGATTCATCCACTTTATTTCGAAATCCTATTAATTCTTGATTTTATTCAAAACAAAAATAATCCTAACTACAGAATTCAAACGTTCTAACAAAAATAATCAAAGAAACTAATTTTCCATGGGTTGCCTCCCATGGAGCACTTCTTTTGAACGTCGGTAGCTTGATGCTCCTTTAAACTCACGGTGGTCGGAATGAATGGTGCAATGGTAGCATAGTCATTAATCTGGAAGTTTGAACTTTATCTACCATGCTACAGTTCCCAGCTTCCTTGCAATTCTCTTTTCTTCGCCTTTTTCTTTTGCGAGCGCTTCTTCTTGAATGCATTCTCAGGATCCTCGATATCCTCCCATTTGCCTTGAGGTGCAGGTTCTTTGCTATTCTTTGGAGGTAAAGGAGATACGTAATCTTTCTGCAACAGTTGGAAGGTTAATTGCTCTTTTCCCATCCTTAGAGTTAATTTGCCCCCATTAATGTCAATGATTGAACGTGTAGTGGCCAAAAATAGTCGTCCAAAAACTATCAGGGTCACCACACCTTCTCCAATGTCCAATATGTAGAAGTCTGTGGGAAAGGTATATTTATCAACTTTTACTTGCCCATCCTTTATAATCCCATCGGTTTGTGCACCGTTCTATTGGCCATCTTTACCAAAAACTTGGTAGGTACTGACTCTCTTAACCACAATTTCAGACTAAAGGTGTAGGGCATCATGTTTATACTCGCTCCTAGATCTGATAATACCCTGTCTATGATGATTCTATTGATACTGCAGGGGATAAAAAAGTCCCCTAGGTCCTCTTTCTTCTATGCGATGTTAGGTTCCTTTTTTGATATTCACTCCTTAACCTTCGTCTTGACAGATTCCTTGGTTGTGAGCTTCGTCTGTACTTGTTCTGTGACTTCCTTGATCTTATTTGATTCAATCTCCTATAAGTTCCTTATTACCCTTTTTGTATATAACTCTTGCTGAGCCAAAATAGGGAGTGGAAATACACATTGAATTGACTTAATTAATTCGATCACTGGCTCGTTTGGAAGGTCTTCTTGACCCTTTCTTTTATCTCCTTCTTCCTGCACCTGTTCCAATTCTTCATCCTAGGTCTGACTGATGACTATGATCCTTTCTTTCGGGTTTTTTGAACCTTGTTTTTGGAGCTCAACATCAAACTTGGGATCGTGAAGCTTGAGCATGGAGGAGGGGTTAGAATTTGGAAATTTGAAAGAAAAATCATTCAGAAGCAAAGGAGTGCTTCGTCGCGGCGTTAAGTATCTTCGTCGCGGCGAACTTATGCAGGACAATCCCCTGAACCCTTCAGGAATTTTACGCCGCGCAGACATATTGAACTACGACGCGGCAAACCCAAAATTTTATTTTCGCCGCGGCGACCATTGGGTCTCACCGTGGAGAACTCACCACACCAACAAAAATAAAGAACTTCAGGTTAAGTACGCCGCGGCAAACTCTTGGCTTCACCGTAGCGAAAATCCCTGTGACATAACCCATAACCCAACTACTTGTCTTACTAAAATGCAAATTTAAAATCTTTCAACCACATTCATTTATACAACCCAAAAACAAAAAGTGGATAAAAACCTAACCACAAACAAACTCTCAAAATCTTAAGCTCCTTTCAAAAATCGAATACTTTGCGAAAACATGAAAATCATAGCCAAAACCAAATAGCCAAAACCAAACATATATTTCAATAATAACAAAAATAAAAGTTTTACAAAGGCTTAATGGCATTTCAAGCCACAAGACAACATTTGCTTCATAATCCAAAATATAAAAGATATTTGAGATGGAACTAAACCCTTAAATTTCCAAAACCTAACTCAAAATTCAAAAGTATGCAGATTCGGAGTAATGCCATAACCCTTGACCTACTCGATCTCTTGCTCCTCACCTGAAGATGGGACGGAATTAGGAGAGGGTGAGCTTAAAGCTCGTGGGTAACAATTTTATAATCGAGAAACAAGCAAAAACCATTTTCAAAACTCATTGCCATT
>JAOQMS010044493.1:0-10278 GCA_027563885.1 Erythroxylum longipes | reverse complement strand
GCATCTCACCATCTAGCTTTAAAACATCTTGTTTTAATTAAAAGAAAGGAGAAGAAAGGAGAAGAGAGGAGGAGAAGCAGAAGATTTCATACATTACCAAAATTCACCCTTCTTTTTGATTCTTTAACCCAAACTTAGGTGTTCTAAAATAATTTGGGGTCAAGGAACTCAAATCTATTATTATATTTGAGAAATTCTCAAAAGATTTGGAGATATCACTAAAGGAAAGTTTAGGTAAATGTTGTCTCATCTCTCTCTATGTTAGGATTTTGAGTTTGGTGTTAAGATATGTTGTTCTTCATGCTTGAATATGCATGAATCATGGTTTAGGTGAATGAAATGTGTCATAGAGAGGGTTCTTTAGGTCAAAACTGAAAATGCCCCCCTTTGGTGAAAGTTTGTGAATTTTTGAATAACTTTTGGAATTGATGATTTAAATGAATTCCTTGGTGTTAATTATACATGTATAATGTGAATTGATGATGAAGAATGAAGGAGATGTATGTTGGTTAAGGTTAGGTCGAAATGATGGAAAAGAAGTGGATTAATGTAATGAGTTGTGTAATTGATAAATTTAGCTTAAAGGAAGGAAATTGGTTTCAATGGAGTGGTGGAAGGTGTTATTAATTGGAAGTGTTACTATATGACATGATACGAGCATGAATTATTATGTTAAGGTCTTGAAAATGTGACTTGAAAGCCATGCACATTAAGTGTTTGATAAAATGCCTAAGTAAACTTGGTTTAGGATTTAAGGCTTTATAATGGTATGCATTGGGAAACACTTTCATGTGTACTTAGAGTGAACTTGAATTGATGCTTGGATTGACAAGAAATGACCTAATGTGCTTGGATGAAGATGTACTTAATTATGTTTTGAAATGAGTAAGTATTGGATTAAAAGCATTAAATGCCTTAGAAAATGCAAAAGAAAAGCTTATGTGAATAGTAAAGAAGTAACCATGTGAGAAATTTAATGGTCAAGTTCTATAGCTTAAAGGGAGTGGTATTGTGTTTTATACACTTATGTGAGGGTGTATAATTATCAATTTTATGTTTAAGTAGTAAATTTTCATCGTATGGCTTTTTATGTGTGAGGGCTCGAGAGCTGTGAATCAAGGAGCTCGTACCAAGGATTGTTGAAGTTAAAAGAGTGTATACCTTCTTTTAAGGTGAGTTGGGGAAACCATATTTCTCAAATAGAATTGGAACATCCTAAGACGTGTTGAACGATTTGTATGTAAATTTTGAATCTAGGTACTGCATAGTAGAATTAAATCTCAATAGATGCTAGTATACTTATGTATTTAATAAATGACATTGTTTTGAATAACTCTTTGCACTTGGAGTGAAACTGGTGTTGTTATTTCATATTTTGAGAAATGATATTGTTTTCAACAATTGAAGGGCAAAGGACAATGTTTGATTTTCTTACTACAGTTTTGAATAACTTTTCACTAGAGGGCAAAAGATAACTTTCAATGCATGAAAAATGTCTTGAAACTTACATATGCTTAACTGAGTCATGTATACTGCATGCATGTATTCTCTTTTGGGCTTAGAGCCTTGGCACGATTCCATTTTATCGATTGGACCGATAAATAAAGGCATGGTGCCTTACTTGAATTTAGTATTCAATATTTGCATATGATTTTTTCTGATTGGTGAGGAAACGATTGGCCAATCATATGCTAGGCACAACTGATTTAGCGACCCCCATACCCTTGACGCTAGTACATAAAAGTCGAGTCCCCGTATCGACACCTTTCTACGGGACTTGCGAGTGATTCCACACTTAGGGTCTGGACACCGATGAGGTCATCACCTAAGGTCATGACGCTCTTGTCAACTGTAGTCCGGACTCACCACGGATGAATGTCGAGCCAACACCGAGAATCGGTGGGTGTGCATATTAGTTTGGCCGACTAATGTTGACACACATGATTGTTTTGGCTTATCCTGATTATTTGTTTTCTGACGAGATTTAAAATTATAAATGTTATATTTTTATGCTTTTGTGTACTAGAACTGGAGCCTATATTCACCGGATGAGTGATTAATAGGCTAGGCCTATATGGTTCCTAACTAGTATACGATGAGTCATAGGCTAGGCCTATGTGATTTTATGTGATGTATGTTCACTTTGTAGGTTATTTATACCGTCTTGGTGTGTATCTAGTTCTATGTATGATATATGTTTTTTTCCCGCTCACTGAGTACATAATGTACTCACCCCCTCCGCTTTCCAACCATGTAGGTTAATTTAGTGAGCTTGAAGCGCTGTGAGGATTGTGCGGATTTTGGGACATTACCACACGTGGGTAGTCTCTATTTTGTACTTTTGTTGCATAGTGGCTCATAAACTGTTTTCTTTGGGTTGGTTATGTAAATATGCTTTACAATTTTATAAATTTGACTCTTGACGGTTTTATCATTATAAAAGACCTAATGTATGAACTTGGATACTGTTGTTGAGGTTACTTTAGGTGGACTTTAAAGTCCTGAAGTTACGTTAAAATTTTTTGTGTGAATATAGAAGTGTATTTAAAATTATTTGCAGGTTTTGGGATTTTTAAAATACAGTCGTTGTGCTAACCAAATTTTTTAAAATCAAATAAAATAAAATAAAAAGGGAAAGACATTCAGTTAGCCTTGTATAATCGGATTAAGGACACTGTTAGTGTCCTTAGCCAGGGTATGGGGCAGTTGTCATGGGCCTGATGTAGTACCGGGTCGTGACAGTAACACTCATATATGATGTATGAAAGAAACATATAATGCACAATAAATCATAGAGAAGGAATGTTTTTAAGACCCTAGTCTCCAAGAATAAATCCTACAACATTACAATTCGAATGGTTGCAGGGAACTAAATATCACTAACAACAAAACCATACACCATGAAGCTCTCTTAATCCAAAGGGGATTTAGGGAGCCAAGCATTACAAACAGACTAGCCCTCACTCAATGCATCCAAATTCACAATCACGCCAATAACTCGACTGGGAGCCAAGCATCAACCAGGATTGGTTTGTATCATATCTCAATGGCATATCAAAATCATCTACCATAATCAAACCAGTGTGTATCTCGTCATAACCTTCAGGTGGCACATCCTATAGATTTTTCCTCCTTTGCAATAATAATTAAACACATCAACACACAATCCAAATATCAATCATGCAATTTCACAAAACAAGCACTCAATCATATGAGGACCATCGTAAATGCACACAGTATGTCATAGGCACCCAAACCTGTATGCATATACTTATATATCATAGTAATATTTCCATAAGCATCATAGTAATGGCTACACAAATTAAATATGTACATATATATACTTATAGGTACTTATATATATATATATATGTGTGTGTGTGTGTGTGTGTGTGTGTGTATGTATATATCATATTATATTAATGTCCACAAGGATATGGCATGTATCCTAGTCATCATTCATATCAATATAGGACCATAATCAACAGTTGGAATGGATTTGGTATTTATGGATAGATATGAACTTACTTGTTTAATGTACTTGCCTGTTTAAACTTTGCAATGTGGGCCTCATTCTTGATATACCTATAAAATAGGAAAGGAAATATCCTAATCAGTTTCATTAACAAGTTGTTGGGCTCAATTAATAACCTAAGAGTCATTAGGTTTTCTAGGATGGTCCAAATATTCAATTTGGCTTTTCTCACCTAAACTTCCGTGATTTTTATTTCAAAAATTGTTAAGAATTTTACTATGGTTTTTAAGTGATAAATGTTGAGCATAATTTACTAAAAAACTCTTCACAAGAAGGTCGTAGGAACAATATCTCCAGTAACTGAAATATTCCTACAGTTATTGTAATATTCCTCTAAGTGACCAAAATATTCTCAATCTTAATATTGAGCAATTTTTATACCAAAAGAAATCTCTTGAATGGTTGAACAACTTCTATAATAGCAAGAAACTCAAATTCTTAAATAATCTTAATGAATTAATGAAAAATAATTTTAGAGCCCTAACCTCTATTTTCTTCATTCGATAGCGATATAGGTGATGATCAGTGATGAGACCATAGTTCTTTTGCTCCTAACATCTTGGGAGTCCAATGGTAGTTATGGTGGTTGGCAACGCTCACCAATTCTGGCATTGTTATAAGGTAAAATGGCTATGGTTATGAAGGGATCGAAGAGCAGAGTTA
Organism: Erythroxylum longipes; assembly: GCA_027563885.1. Classification (NCBI taxonomy): domain Eukaryota; kingdom Viridiplantae; phylum Streptophyta; class Magnoliopsida; order Malpighiales; family Erythroxylaceae; genus Erythroxylum; species Erythroxylum longipes. The sequence continues at coordinate 6,080 of JAOQMS010044493.1, read as the reverse complement.
ATTGGTATATCTAGGCTAGTTAGAGTCATTAAAGGTGAAGAATAAAGGAAGAGGATGGTTCCACGAATAGTAACCTTTAAGGGGTAAAAACAAAAAATAGAAAAGATGGGGTGGAAAATCATTCATTTTTTATATTAGATAATATTAGTACTTGTAATCCTTGTAAGATTGAAACTCGTATTCATTTATATTATACTATAAAAATGATGTGCACATTTGCCTGGAGATCTTTAAAATAGTTTTTAATCAGATGCATATATCATAAATCAAGTTTTTGAAATAGCTTCCGGGGAATAAGATATGAAGAATCTATTTATTTATTTATTTATTTCAAAACTTTCTTTCTTAATCTTATATATATTGGCTAAATTAAAATAATCAAACACATTGGTAGGATAGGAAGAACCATGCATTATAGGGGATTATGCTAGATCATCACCCAATAGGCCAAAATCTGTATTATTAATTCAAGAGTAGAGATTAATAATTTTAAGATCAAGCCCAATATAATTCAGATTGTTCAACAACTTGTTCAATTTAATAGACTACAAGATAAAGAACTAAATGTGAATATTGCCAACTTTTTTGGGATCTATAACTATCTTAAGATTAGTGGAGTCTTTGAGGATATGATTTGGTTAAAGTTGTTCCCTTTTATATTAAGCAATAGAGAAAAATCATGGTTGAAGTATTTACTTGATCCATTACCACTAGTAATAGGCATGCTGAGAAGTTTTGAGCCAAGTATTTTCCTCCAACACTAGTAGCAAGACTTAGAAATAACGCTTTCTTCTTCTAATAAAGAGAAACATTATATGAAATGTGGGAAAGATGGAAGGAGCTATTAAGAAAGTTCCTATTCTGTGGACTCAATTTGGGATAGCAGGCGAAAATATTTTATAGTGGATTGAGGTATCCAACTAAGTAATTGATTGATGCATCCTCAGATGAGACTACCAGCTCTAATATGTTTGAGAAACTACAAATGTCTATCAAAAATATTTTCATAAATAACTATTAGTAGGAAAATCTAAGACCAAAAGTGAAGTCAAGTTATATGCATAACAGCTCAACCAATATAAATGAAGCGCTTTGACATTTGTTACGGTAGACATACCAATAATGAATGTTAAGTACTTAACAACACGGGATTGATGATTAAGTTGACTTTGTGAGGAATTGATCTAAATATAATCCCTATAATAGTAATTACAATATGGAGTAGAAGACCCATCAAAACTTTTTATGGAATAATCAAGTTCCACCAAATTTTAGCAGTAATCGTAAGAAAGGAAGCCAAGTCTTAAGGAACTCATGACAAAATTTATTATTGTATTTAAGGCTCGCTTTTAAAGTACTGAAACATCTCTTTAAAATTAACAAGTCTTCATCTACAACTTAGGAAATTATATTGAATAGCTTGCTAAGCTTATCTTTAAAAGGTAGCCAAGTACGGAGTAAGTCAATATGGTGACTTTAAAAAGTAGAAAGGAACTAAAGGTTAAAAAGAAAAAGACTGCTACATAAGAAAAGATTATTATGAATAAGTAATATTATTTAGGTTAACTAATGTTAATTAATTTTTAATTATGAATTAACAATATAATCAAATTGTTTTAAAAATAATTTTTACTATTTTAAAAATGAGTCCCATGCTGACACGTGGCATATACATAGTAGCGTGGAACCTATATTATTAATAAAAATATTAAAATCATATTATATCAGCACTAACTTAGCATATAACAGATGACCGCTCAATTTCATAAAAATTTTCATTGGCTCATGGTTTATTTTGAATCTTTTGCAAATATTAGAATTCATTTTAAATGCTCTAAAATGTTAAATTATAATTTAATGAAGATCTTAAAGTCAAAATTGTACTTTATGCCATTTTCATATTTATATATCATTACTTGTATTAGAATATTAATATTTAATATGAATAATTAATTAATTTTATTAATTTATTGTATTATTGTATTATTAATATTATTTATTAGTTTAATGTAATAATAAATTAATTATTTCATTAAATTTTATTTATCATATAACAATATTAACAAATAAGATATTTAATTTATTATATTCTATAATTTTATTTTATAAATGATTAATGATTTTTATTATTTTCTTATTAACATATAATCTATAAATTTATTTTATTGATTTATCATATTTACGTCTATTTAACTATATTAAAATATTTAAAATATAATATCAATTTCATTTATCAGTAATTAGTAAGTATATTAGTCGCTTTAACATGATAATAAATTATTTCATTGAAATTATATTTTTAGATTTTAGTACTAATAAAATAAAATGAACTGTTTGTCAATTTTATTTATAATTTATTTTCTAAATTAATTGATCATAATTTGATATAATGATTTTATTATTATACTATTTAATATAATTAATGATATAAAATATGATAAATTAATAATTAAATAATACTATTTATCATATTTTATTAATAATTATTATTAGTTTTATATTTTATTAAATTTTTATTTATTATATAATAATAGTAACAAGCAAGATGATCAAATTTTTACATTTTATTATAGTTCATATTTAAAATTTATAAAATAAATTATTTTTTAACTATTCATCAATATTATCTTATTGTATCAACAACTATAGTTAACGACAATAATGATTACCTTTTTATCTTATATTATTTTAAAATTCAAAGTAAGTATTAATTAATTTTTCATGTCTTATTAATACATAAGACCAACTAGTGCTAATTTATTTTTTTATCCACCATTTAGAATTAATGCAAATATTAAATAATTTTTCTTATCTCCATAGTCTCTCAAATCCAATAGTCATGCTAAGTAGTTAGTACTATTAATAATTATCTATAAATTTATTTTTGTAAGAGTATATAAAATAATTATTTGTAAACAAAAAGTAGAGTATAAATAATAAACATTAAATATTTATAAATCATTTAACATATTAACCATCTTGTTTAATGGTATTATTATATGATACAGACTACAATAAAAGAATTAACTTAAAATAGTAAGAACTTTTATGATTCCATATAATTAAAAATAAAAATTAATTATTAAATTATTTAAAGAAATATGGATCATATATGGGAAAAAAAGAGAACTTAAATAAAATTTTAATGAAATGTTTAATTTTTTAAAAGGTAAATTGAATTAATATGAAAAAATGCAATAAATTTTATTTAAGTTCTCTTTGATATCATATAAATTTATAGTCATACTTAGATAAAATTCTTTAAATTGTATTCAACTTATTGTGATAGAACTTTGTTCTCAAAAATATTGTAAATGTTTATTCTGACAAACTTAAAGTTTCCCATTTGGTTCATGTGATTTCCTTTATAACATGTAAACAAACGCTTAAATGCATGTGTGACAATAATGCTTCAATAACTACAACCAATTACAAAGAAAATCAAAGAGTACTATAAAAAAAAATGTATGAAGTATAGGAAAATTGTTGATTTTTATAACCAACGCTCTAATTTTAGTCTCTCTAGATTTTGAAAATGTATTTTATTACAAAGTGAAAAGGCTCAAATTATAGAATAAACGATATCATACGACAAGAATGTTGATATGTGCCTTTTGTGTGACCAACTTCTACTAGTCTACTATTTGGCTTATCTAAAGTTATGCATCATTTAATATCTTATTTATGTCAACGATCCCTTATAATACAATAGATCATTATATCCTGGAGTTTCTCTTAAAGAAATGTAACTATTATATGTTGAAAAATTAGAGCAGAAATTGATTTAACGCAATAAAATAAATATAAAAAATTTTTGTTTGAATATGAAAATCAAGATCACTTTAAATTATATAACATGAATGATGCGAGAGCATAATAAAACATAAAAATATGTTCTATCTTATTAGGTTATTTTTTCTTGTATTTTCGTTCGAACCATTTCTGAAAATGATTCATTACAATTACCTTAGCCACACACTAGTTTTACCTCTAACATTATTTATACAAACAAATTAAGGGAATTTTATAAGTGGTACGGAAAAGGGTAAGCAAGGAATGTTACCTCCTTTGGAATCTAGCTTATTTATGATACAACTTGAACTTGTTGGGACACATTTAGTTTCTAAATATGTTAGTAATATATATAAAATAATCTTAATCGTATTTAGAGTTAAATAAATTAAACTCCTTTAATTTAAACAATTTATATACTATAGATTAAGACTAGTTTCAAGCAATGCATAATTACCACTTAAATATTAGGAATGTCAAAGTAATTTTGTCTAATTTTTTTCGTGTGTAATGTTTTAAATAATTTAATCCTTTCATTATATAGTTTTCTAACTAAAAATAGAGCAAAAACTAATATCTATTCTATTTGAGTCTAATCATATTAGTTCTCAACCATTAATAAATAATTCTATTAATGAGATTTTAAAAATATTTTTAAAGTTCCATTTGACTTTAGTCAGGGACTTCCCAAATCAATACAAATCAAGAATAATAAAACATTCTCCCTAATCATTTTAGGGTGATGAATCATATATTAATAACTCAACTACCTCTATATAGTTCATGTTATATCCAACGACTACTAATTAAGCTACCATTGACTAGGATATCTCATAAGTAATGTCAAAACATATTGATCCTTATATCAAAGAATTTATATATCTCAAGTCAAAGGATTACTTTTGTCATCATCGTAATGAAAATTTTTATAGACATACAAATAATATTTCAAATGAAAATTCTCATATCAATTTAATTTAATAAAATTATTATCTAACAAACACCCAGAAGTTTGTTTAAGTATCTGTATATTTCAATTCATAAGATCAACTACTTCTTTTATATAGAAGAAATATAACATGTTCTAGTCTTTTTACGCTCTGTTAATGCATAGTTTTAATAAAACGACGACCATTATAAATTTAGGGATAATATATAAGTATAAAAAGAATCTCATAATTATAATCTCATCATAATTTTATTTATAGTGTAAATTTATCATATAGACTTTATCTAATACACCAGCTATAAAAATTAAAATTAACCAATTAATTGTAGGGTATAAATCAATATTATCTCTCTGATAACAAAAGATAAGCATGCTAATACTTTTGAATTTGTAGGGAAATTATGGTTAAGTCAAAAACTATGGTTAATGATGAGGTATCCTATAAATATGATATTAACATCTGTATTTAATTTCAATGCTTTATTAACATCAAGTTAATATGATTCTTTTCAAAGAAATTAACTAAATTTTTTTAATTAAGTAATTGTATTAATAAATGAAACAAGTAAGAACTACAACCAGGTTTTACAAAATTATAAAGCAAAAGCTAGATAATGCTGACCAAAAGGAGAGAGGAATCTGTGAAGCTGATAATATTCAAGGGAATTACACAAATCAGGTTTTTTTGCATAATCCTTAAGCTATTTTTCTCGAGAACAAATCTTCTGTACCCAATAATCCAGTCCCCATATTCTCCTAAGATCTCAACCATCCAATGCAATAAATTGGATGGCTAAGATATATTAGGTACAGAGGGAACAGATTATTGGGCACAGAAGATCTGTTCCTATTTTCCTCTAGAGTTCTTATACGGCTGCAAAAGATTCTTGAGTTTCTTTTTTAATAAAATAGACCAGTGTAGTAAAGGCCATTATGAAGAGTTTTAAATCACCACTATAACTCAGCTTTAATATCAGAGCACAATCCAATATATTAATCCAGCCAGAGGTTATGATTCGAACATTGAATAAATGAATTAACTGTGAACAAAGCATAGAGGAATAGGTGCATTCAAAGGATAAATGATTCAACAATCAAAGTATCAGGAGCATAAAGCTAGGGATGGCAATTTTTAGTCAATGGGCCTAAATTTAGTTGTTTTCAATGGGCCGGCCCATGAGCTAAGCTCAGGCCCAAACAAACTCAAGATTCAATTATTCTAAGTAAAACAACATTATTTTATTTAAAAGAGTTAGGTCTCAGGTAAGCTTGAGTTTGGGCAACCCAAACCCTAATCTAATTAAAAAAATAAATTATTTTATATTTTAAAATTTTAAAA
>JAOQMS010044492.1:0-10278 GCA_027563885.1 Erythroxylum longipes | reverse complement strand
ATTCAATCCAATTATACCCGAAATTATTCATGAATGCATGTACAATTATTTTCATGTGCAAGACCTTCACTAATCACATGTATTTGTATGCCATATTATGCATGAGCATGAAAAATGCATTTCTAAGCTCTCATTTAACACTCAAATTTACTATTCTAACCTCCCATAGGTAACGGGATGTTACACTTAGTGAGTGAGCTATCATTGATGTCCTCACTCAAGTCAGAACACCAAAATAAATTACATAACTCAATTCACGAAGTAAATTACAAAATCCATAATTGAATACCACATCACATTTTGTTATATTTCAACAAGTATTACCAATATTGCATATCACATTTTCAGAACAATTCAATAATTTCATCACAATCATTCCTATGATACATGTATAATTGTGTATGCAAATGCACGTATGATTTCTTTCTTATTTTGCTTTGTTGTGATCGAGCGCCTACCAACCTAATTTACTATCTCGTAGTCGTTGTGGATACCAACTCATTGTTATCTGATCCTATGTCTCTTTGGACACAATCCTGAGCTTTAAGCTTTTTTCCACACATTGGCTACTCCGATCTCAACTAATCTTGCATTTCAATAATGAGATGCATCAATTCACATATCATGCTTTCAATACTTTTCATTCAACATTGTCATGTCATATATCAAATCCTTCAGATCTAAGTTCGACATTCATCATTCAGTTGTTCACACATTCCATAATACACGTACAATTCAAACTGAAGCACATATAATTGAATTTACACATCTAGTTTAACTCATCGTACGCTCCAAAAAAGCCATTGCCTTAATGATCCAAAAATGTCTGGATGCTAATGATCAACTTGTGCGTCTAAAGTCATGCAATACACACATAATTTTCACATCACTAAGTTTTTCATTCATATGAATTACAATTATATACATGTATATGTGTTATGTTCAATGTATGCTCAATTGACCTTTCCAGGTGTGTATTCTTATTCACAAGTCTTGACCATTCAATTCTTATAGCTTGTATATTACCATTTTGCATTTAGGTTTATACCTTAAGCAAGTTTGATTACTCTAAATTCATCAAGCATACATTCATCAACCTTTTCTAGCAATATACATTTACACAATTTCCCAATTCTCATTCATTCATACCTAATACAGCTTACTCATATCCTTTAGATCATATTGGCATTTATAAGAACACGTTTATTCCTTTAACAACTCTTAATTTCTAAATTTAAATACACTGATGTCTAGACAATCCATTCCTTAAGTAATAACATTAATTGACAACCTAAACTTATTGAGCCTTTAACCAATTAATGAAGCAACAATCTAGGTTCATTTCAAGCCTTAATCAAGTCAAAATACATCAATGTAGAGTGATTTATCCTCATTTGGTTCAACAAATTCACAAAACCAAAATTATCATTTCAAAGCTTTGGCCACGATTATAGGGGACCTTCCCACGATTATGGAATGAGTTCCCTGATCATGCACTATCTAATTTCCCTCAATTCTCCACGAATTTCATCTACTTAGGATCATCATTAACACTTCAAATTTTCCAAACTTTATACTTTCAAAAGCTACTTCAATTCATGTTAATATAGCTTCCATCTTGGTTATATTAAAGCTCTCTAAATTCTATTCATTTATATCACTAACAATCATTCTTACACATACACTACCATCCCCAAGTTTTTTTAGATTCAAAAGAAAACTCTTTCATATCAATTTCAAAAACCTTCATAATAGTCCATTAATTGTACCTCAATTATACCTTAATTATACCCCAATTCGTCAACAACTTCATCTCAATTTCTACCTCAAAACCATTCATTTAATAGCTCATAAACTATTTTTTTTCATACATGTTAAACATAATGGAAACAACCATTCATGCATCATTTTCACAGCACACATTTAACACCAATACTTCAATCAATCAATCCCCAATTCAGTCATCATCAATTTCTATTATTTTATAACATAAGAGATTAGTGTTTTAACTTCTTGATCAACTCAAATACCTCGTCAATTATCAACCTAACCCAGCCTTCCATGCATGCAAACACAATTCTAAGAACAAGATGGGAGTAGAATGATTTCAGCAAGGGCAAAGTGATGATAACAAATTATAGCTATCTTTGTGCAATATCTTGCATGGATCTTAGAGTGATGATGAATAGAATTAAAGCAAAATTTCAAATTTTAAGGGTTATATGCATGTTTTGGTAGTGAGAGGGAGGAGAAAAAGAAAGCATGTAGAAGAAACAACTAGAGAAAAACATGACTCTGCATTTGCTTAAGCCATTTGGTGCAAGGTGTCTTTGTTTTAGAAGGACACATGTCATACAAATGGAGTAAGCTACATGTCTTCTTGTGTGGCTGCTAAATGTCACCAATATCTTAGGCCATTTGTCACTCAATCACTACTGCCATTTGTCATTTAATTTTCCATACCAATAGTCACTCATTTTATAGGCTTAGTCATCCTAATTTTTCGTATGTCAACTTGTCTTACCACTTGACATTTTTCCTAGACTAAATGTACATTTTAATTCATCAATTTTCCAATTATAACAATTAAATCCAAATTACTAATTATAATACATCAAACCAAAATTCAAGACATAAGTAATACATAATCAAATCATCATCATTTTAAACCTTTTATAGCCAAAAAATGTCAATTGAGTGCACGTACTATCTTTGCAATGTTTTCTAAAATCAACATTCATGTATGTATAAGCTCCTGTTATGCATGTGAATGAAATGCACCTCATAAATTCTAAAATTAAATGACTCAAAAGTTTAACATTCTAGCCCTCAGTAAGTTTTGGAAACTAGCTATTACATCATGAGTAATCATCGATAAAGGTAATTAAGTTTATAAAACCACCTTTGGCATGTATGGACATCGTACTACATACATCTGAATGTATTAAGTCTAATAGTCTAGTAGTTCGTTCACCTTTTCCTTTAAAGAGTAACTTTTTCATCTTGACTAATAAGCAAAATTCACATGTTTATGATTCATAATCAAATGAACCTAAACTAACAACTTGTGTAATTTAGTCATGCGTCCCTCACTTATATGGCTAAGGCAACAATGCCATAAGTATCATGATTGCACATTATCTAGTTTTTGTCTTTTATTGTCATTAAAAATGGATTGTACATGTCTAATATGTATATTCCATTGCATAATGTACTCATAGCATAAAGCATTCCATTCAAACTAATAGAACAATCATTGTTACTAAAATTTAATTGGAAACCAGCTTTATTAAGACTAGAAACTGAAATAATATTCTTAGTCAATAGAGGTACATTAAAACAATCATCCAAATCTATTACAAGTCCACTAGGGAGTGTCAATACATAAGTTCCTATGGCTATGCAGCAACTCTTGCTTCATTGCCCACGTGTAGGTCTGATTCTTCCTTGTAAAATTGTTTACTGTTCCTGAGGTCCTGTATATTAGTACATATGTGTGAGCCACAATCGGTATCCAATAACCATATGTTATTATTAGAAACAGTACTAACATCAATAACAAACATACCTGAAGTAGATGGGACATCTGATCCCTTCTTCTACGTCAGTGACTCTAAATTGGCCTAACAATTCCTCTTCCAATCGCCTTCCTTGCCATAGTGGAAGCATGTTCCCTTAGGGGCAGTCTCCTTAGCTTTCTTCTTGACCACACCTCCCTTAGGCTATGTGGACTTCTTCTTCTTTTGGTTCTTCCTCCTTGAATCAGAAGAGTCCACCAGCATCATAGCCTTGTTGTCCTTCCTGACAGATGTCTCAACTGTTTTGAGCAAGTTGGGGAATTCAGGAATCGTGTTGGATATCTTATTCATCCTATAGTTAAGCACAAATTGTGAATAACTATTAGTTAAACCAGTTAGAATTAAGTATATACTTTATTCATGATCCATCAAGAAACCCAAGGAGGCCAACCTCTCAATATAGCCATTATCTTATCTTTAGTGCATATTGCACTGGAGATGTCCCCTCAGCCATCTTGGAGCGGATGAGCAACTTTTAGGTCTCGAACCTTTTGGGCTTACTCATCAAATAGCTCTCTTAGATGATAGACTATAGTACGAGCATCCATAGCCTCATGTTGCTTTTGCAATTCCAATGACATAGTGGCCAATATTATGCTTCTAGCCATCTCACTATCATTAAGATGCTTTCTATATGCCTTCTGATCACTATCAAAAGCATCAGTAGCGAGGGGATCGGGAAGTGGTTCTTCTAAGACATAGCCTAGTTTTTTCAACTTTAGAACTATTCTCAGGTTCCTAAGCCAGTCTAGGAAGTTGGGTCTAGTCAACTTATTGGCTTCCATAACTGAGCGTAGGTTCACACTAGTGGTCATGGTGTCGATTCTTACAACCTAATGTCAAAGAGAGAAATGGTGTTAGACTGTACGTAAATGCATGTCCATTAAGACATTAATATGCAGTATGGCTCCCATTATTTTCTCGAGAATCCATAACCCTCAATATGAATTCGAGAGAACATATTCGTGTAGAGCAGGCGTGCGTTTGCCCAACAACCCTAACTATAAAAGAACTTTGGTTAACAAAACCCTTTCTTGGGAAAGGAGAAGAAAAATTTTGAGGTTTTTCTTTGTATGTTCGGCTAGTTAAAAGAACAAAAATGAGACCTTCTCATTTTCTATATTCGGCTAGTTAAAAGTACAAAAATGAGACCTTCTCATTTACTATATTCGACTAGTTGAAAGAACAAAAATGAGACATTCTCATTTGCTATAGCCGAAAGTTTTGGAGAGATTGGAGAGAGAGCAAAAAATGCACCACTTCATTCTTTAATCAAAAGAATGCTAAAAGTGTTAAGTTTTTCTACATGTCCATATCTATTTAAAACCAACCATTAAACCATTTAATGATGAGAAGCATGATCGGTTTTCCTTTGGGAGTAAGTGGAGAGAAACTAATAACAGCTCACGTTTTATTTAGCAATTTAATGCTAAATGTGTCACTTTCCCTTTAGCTACAAAACTGAAATCTACATTATTGTAGAATTTGGTTTTGCCGTCCCTTTTTGTTCTAAAATATTTGTTTCAATTCAGTTAATCTAATTAATCAAATCAAACCAAAATCTAGCCAAATATTAAATGTTTCTTTTGGGCTTATAATTAGCAATTAATTAGTGTAAGCTCAACATTTAATTATAGGCTCTAAACCTAATTTAATTAACTCTTAATTAAATTGTTCCGGTCTTATTAGCCCGAATCCAATTTGGTCTTTTCTCTCCTTTCTGTCTCATTTTCTTTCCGATAACCTCCATTTATTTTTCTTACTTTTCTTGATAACCTTCCTAGAGACCAAGTGGGGAATCTAATTGGACTTAAATAATTCAAGCTCTAATAAGCTCGAAATTAATTTAATCTCATTAGAATTAATTCCAACTTATTAACCAAATGTCATTCCACTAAAGCCAATTGGTTGAACTCTTGAATTACTTAAAATTATTAGAAAACATGTTTCAAATTATTAATTCAATGTCCAATAGCAAACTCTATTATGAACCAAATTATAGCCATCCACACAATAAAGGGTAAAATTACCATTTTGCCCTTATATTAGTTTTTCCTTCTAGATCTCCCGTTTCACTCTACATCGTGATTAACACACAAGATCTAATCTTGGTGTTAAGACTTGATAGGTAGCTAGTCCATCAAACTACTAGCGCCAGTTTAATCACCAATCTCTGTAAAACATTTAGAAGTGATGATATCATTATAAACTCTTTATTTGAGTGAATGCTCCCTGACGCATGTTTCAATTAATAATTCCAACATGCGGACACTGGATTGATACACTGTAAAAATCTATTCCGATCATATCAAGAATTATAACGAAACATACATGAGTTCACCACTCATCAAGATTGTGGTTTGTAATAAACGAATGCTAAGATGTATGTTTTAAGATTAAGTAACGGCTTACTTTGATTCCAGATTCATTTAATATTTCCATTATCGATAGTCAACTACTATCATGATTTGACACTCATCATTCCCTTGAAGTAAACTCCTTTACTTACACAGGTAAATCTCAACACTACAGTCTAACCCTTAATCAAGTTACCAACTTAATTATTCGACTGTGAATCAATTAATTTAGATTCTAATAATATACATGTTTCCTATACATCTCCATGTATATCTATATTACTTACAAAAGAACCTTGGTACCTTATGACTAGTTATATTATGCTCATACATATAAAACCAAACTCTTTTGTTTTATTAATAATAAATATTTTCATTACAATATTGTAACTGGAAAAAAATTAAGTTATATGTAAATACACTTGCTTTCCAAGGAACTATACTTACATAACCTTAACATATAGTAACTATAACTATATGGCATGATATGGACACCCCAATCATATTGGGCTTAAGTCCATAACCATCCATCATACAAGTCCACACATACTACTAACATGCATCCTCTAATGCATAATATTAAACACATCAAATTTGGTTGTGACATGTTGTGGATCCCACATTTTAGAAGTTGATTCAACTCTTAAATTGAATTTCTTCCTAAGTGTTATTTTGGCTAAATTTAATCATGTATGTCTTTTTGGTTTAGAATTTAATATTAATAAAATTAAATTAAACTCTTAATTTCATAAATTAATTTAAAATTAATTCACCTATATTTGATGTCAAAATCAAACATTTTAATTTTGTCACATGCCAATTTCTAGTCTTACCAGAAAATAATGCTCTACTTAAATTAATTCAAAACTAATTTCAAAATTTACAAAAAATTTACAAAATGTCAAATCACCTTTTCATGCATCTTTAGGACATTTCAAGTTCATCAAAATAATTTTAGAATCACCAAAAAATTAGCAAGATAATCGAAACACGATTGAGATGCTAAAAAATGACAATTTTGACATCTAAAATTTTTTCTGGAAATCTTAACTTGAGAAAATCATTTTGGCATGCTTCATTCATAAAAATAAGACATTTTATCGCATAAAAATATTTTTAAGGTTTTGGAACCGAAACATGCACGCACAAAATTATCGAACAAAATAGTTCCATCAATTTTAACAAAACCAACCAGATCTATTTACTATTTGAAAAAATTGATTAAAACAATTTTAATTAGTTATGGAAAAGTTCCATAGAATTAGAAACATTATAACTATGTTTACATAAAATTTCAGGTATCAAATTCCATAAAAAAAACATGTCAAACCTCATCAGTTTAGCTAACCAGCAACATATGTTCAGCAAAAAACAAATTTCCAACATATTGTTAGAAATTTGACAATAAATATTTCAATCGCATTGAAATCAATTTTCAATCACTAAAACCATATAATAATATATTATGAGTAGACCAGTGAAAGAAAATCATGAAAAAAATTTCATAATTTAATTTCAAATTTTCTAAGAATAGACCCACAGATGTCACAGCCATGCAATCCTATTGCACATGTAATAGAAACTATATCTAATAGGCACAAGACGACTTTGATACCACTGTTGGGTTTACATCATGCATCACATGCATCAAATATCAAAATAAGCATTGGAAAGTAAAATGAAACCTATAAAATATAAAATCAAACATATGCCATTAGATGTAGTAAAACAAAATATGAACTTAAGATGTGTACCTTACAATCTCCTTCGTTCTTCATTGTCTTCACCTCTTTAGGTTGTCACAAACCATATCAAAAAAAGGAGGACGTCTCTAATGATATCCACATGAAGAGAAAAGCCTGAAAACTCTTAGTAAGAATGGCTAGAATACGCATAAATTGCTAGCTATATGGTGTGGTCTTTGAGAGAGTATTTTAAAATATGGTGAACAATTCGCAAAAAGATACTTTATTTTCTTGCAACTTTTGCACAAAAATGAAGTTTCTTTAACACCCTTTTGCCTCCCTTTAACCCCCAACATCAATGGAGAGTTAGTGAGAGTTAAGTGGCTTTTAATCCTACCTAATTTAGCATGAAAACATTCACCCCTTCTTTAACGCGTAATTTCGTCATCTTGCTTATTAGAGGGTAATTTTGTCATCTTACCTAATAAGCAAGATTCATATGTGTCATGTGATTCACAATTAAATGACCCTAAACTTCTTCGCATCTCCAATGCATGTGACCCATTAGATTCCCGATTATATTATCCACTTTAATTAACACTTAATTCAAGTAAGTCATGAACGGTATCTGGCAACACGTCATGACTGAAAAGTCAGTCGTTTGACTACAAACCTTTCTATAGACAATGTTCCTGTGCAATTCATCCTTTTGCAATTCTATACCCCACTTGGTTCAGAGTATGATTAAAGTGTCAGCTCCCATTAGACTGACTACGTCACATATAGCCCAACTAATGTTAGTTCTTGTCCCCGTGGCTCATTACTCAATTGGATATGTCACTGGAGAATATCTTCATGACATTTTCACTCTGGCCAGAGATTCCTGAGTAATAACCCCAACAAGAGGTCTTGGGTATCATCTCCTGCTATCAAGAGTAGTGAATCATTTATTGGCTACTTAATTACCTTCGAATACCTTAAGTTGTACTCAATCACCACCTTATGAATAACCTTTGAGAAGCAACAAGGAATGGAGTCAAAGTACAGGATCAGTATCCAAGATATCCTTGAGCACCTTAAGTCTAAGGATATTTGCACCATTTTTTTGATGAAATTATCATTGATACTAGAAAAGATTATCCATATGAATGTCTCATGGCAAGTCATCTAATGTCCTTACTACTCTTAGCAAGCATCCATATGTTAACCCTAAACAAATGATGCTTACAGCTTATGAGATCCATTTCTTGATCTAATCAAGGAGTATAACATATGCTAATGTGTCTGGATTAATAATATCCCCTCTCATTAATCCTATAACTAAGGATAATTTAGACCATAATATAATTACATATGATAGGAATCTCATTATCATGATCTCATTATGATTTCCTTTATGCTATATATTTTATTAAGGACTTCATTAATTCAATTTAAGATCACTATCAATTCATAAAGAACATGAACATCAAATTAACGAAAATCCCTTTTTATTAATCACAAAGATTTATACAATAAGCGTTAAAGGAGATTGCCTTTAGAACACTTCTCTAACAAAGAAGAGGATGAAATCAGGAATCATCTATTTTTTCAATATAGATTCTCTAAAACTATTTGGAATAGAGTGTTGCATCTCCTAATGGTGAAGTGTCAAGCATATGATCGGAATGGAGTTATAGAATAGGTTATCAAAAAGGTCAATGAGCTCAAGAAAAATGGTGAACTACTTATTGCTGCTTTCACTTCAACTATTTATGCAATATGGAGAGAAAGGAACAATATAATATATAAAAGGGGAAGCTATTAGGAAATATCAGCTAGCTAACAACAACTTAAACTAGATTAGATAGATTATGATAGTAAGGAAAGCATAAAGCAAAATCACACCAGGCATGAAGATTAGATTGAATCTGTAATTTTTATAACCATGTTTCCAGGTATTTTATATTGAACTAGTATTTTTATGTAAAAGTACTACATGGAAGCCATATAATAGATTTTGCTAGAGTTTTAATAAAATATTTTCATTTATTTTAAAAATAAAGAAGTAAGGTTTAACAAATAAATCAAGGGTAATTACTAAAAGAAATTTAGCAATCCATAAATGTAACTATATATCCCAATTGATTCATCATTAACATTCAACAACAAAATGGAAATAAAATAAAATATTAGAGAATTGATTTTGGATGTCTTCCCTTCTTTGCCTTGAGCTAGAATTCTACAGCTTGTGTGCTTTATAATGTTACTCTTTGATATATTCTTTTATGTTTTCTGTTCACCTCTTTTATATTTTTCTTTGCCTTAAATACTTCTTGATCCTTCTAGGTTCTTTTTAAGGTTTCAACATATTTTTCTCTACAAAAATAGCCTCAAAATATGAAAAATATAAAAATCTCATGACATGGAAAAGTTAGAATTTACATGATCATGTATGATGCACAATCAAGCATCCTCCTACACCACCTCTATATTACAATCATACATGGGATTCACATTCATTACAAAGGCTTCACCAAGATTCATATTGCTTTCTTTCACGATTGTAACATCCCGTTTCCATATAAAGGGTTGAACCATAGAAATTGGTACACGGGAGATCAATCGGAGAAATTAGGAAAACACATCTCATGCTCATGCATTTGTGAACAGTGACTT
>JAOQMS010044491.1:0-10281 GCA_027563885.1 Erythroxylum longipes | reverse complement strand
TAACTTGTCTGTAATGTGGAATTGAAAAGTTATCTTAGAATCAATGATCAAACATAAGAATTTCTTACTGAGAATTAAACCTTTGGTTGTGTTCGTTTTCTATTGATTTGATTTTAGTTTACTGCTGCATTTTTTTTGGTTATTTATTTTTGTTCAATTCAACCCCCTCCTTTTCTTTTCTAGCACTTTAGAAATAAGCTTGACCAGTCTTTTTAGGATCGACCCTGCTCATCACTATTTACAAATCTTTTAGGGTAGGTAATTTATTTTTGGTAGTTTCCACACCCATCAATATGTATTTTTACTCTTGTGATTGGTCAATGTGCATTATCTTTAGAAGAGTAGCGACTAGTGGTAGACAAAATCCAGTGACATTTTGAGCCTTATTAGACTAACACAATCATATCAGTCTCGTTGTCTTCTGCTTATGTGTGACCTTCATGACATAAACATCCTGACTTTGTTTTGATTTTCTATTCAAGGCTACATTTTTATCACATGCATTAACATGAAAATGATTAGGAATTCTTTGTTTTTCCAAGCTACATTAGCCAAATAGCTTAGCCATCGTTATGACTTTTCCTTTATTAAGCCCCTTTGAGTTTTATTGGCCTTTCTTTTTGTACAAACCATATTACATGATATTAAACTTAACGATATGTGTCCTACCTAATCCATAAAGCTAATGGAGCTTTTTTTTATTATTGATGATTGTGGTGCAAAAGTATAAGTTTGGGGGTGTCTATATGTGTGGGATGGTTATAATTGTTAGAATGTCAAGTTATGTATTATCATTGAAGTTCTCATGTTAATGTAGCTTCTTTCAATTTTTATACAAAAAACAAAAAAAAGAGAAAAGCAAAAGAAAAAAGAAGAAGAAAGAAAAAGAGAAAAGCAAAAGAAAAGAGAAGAAAAAGAAAAGATTTTTTTTTTAAAATTAAAGTATCATGGAGGAAATGCGTACGTGTTGCAAAGTTACTTATGATTAGTCTTTCTTCCTAAAGTTGTATTGAATGGGTTACTTGAGTATGTTGGATATGAGATGGATGTTGCTTTCAATGGTCACTCCCTATGGTTACAAAGTCTTATTTATGATCAACTTTTGTAAGTGACATATGCTTGATGTGGTTTGTGGTGTGAGAGTTTGAATTTGAGATTGGAAACATGGTTTTTGCATTCATCATAGTTGATGTATACAATTGTGAGTGAATGTTGATTTTGACACTTGATGGTATATTGAGTGCTTTTCTTGTTTCACTAGCTTTGATAGCTTTTACATTACACAATCCAAACATATCTTACCTTAACCCTTGGCCACATTACAAACCTAAAAAGTCCTTTGATTTATGATTATGCATATGAATCCTAGTGGTGGAAAAATGAAATGATTTGCAAAGTTGTGGAATGTCATGATCATGAATGGTATTTGAGTGTACCCAAGAATATATCCTATTTAAACACATTTTGTCCAAGTATACCATTAAATTGCTCTATTTCTAAATGTGTTGAATGTTGGTTGTTCACGAGTAGAAGTGTTGAATGTTGAATTCTTGCTATGGTTTTTGAAAGTCATTCATGTTTGCTTAGGATTATGTATTCTTTGGAAATATGGGAAATGAGTAAATGTTTTTAGGTCTGTGATTTTGATTTTGATGTTTTTCCTGAGGATGGTCAAAAGCTAAATTTGGGGCAAATCGATATGTTATTAATTGATTATATATTTATTCAATAACATGTAGTGATTAATGATATGAAATGCTTAAGACACTTACTTTAGTTCATATTTGATTTTAGGAACAATTCAAAAGTGAAAGAGCTAAAATGAACCGAAAGCATTATATTTGAGCCATTCTCTGAAGATTCACACTAACTTATCTTTATAGAGCAAGAACGAGAAGGATTAAAGTAATATTAGACAAGAAACTGCCAAAAGGAATGAAGATTAACATGAGTTAGGGGCATAAGGTGCATCTCAAAACCATGACAAATTTGTCATGGCCGTAAAAAGTGTGTCACGCCTATGACCTATTTTTCATGGGCGTGACACTAGTTGCATGGGTGTGATAGCCCATGTCACGCCCATACAAGGTGTCTCATGGTTATGAGACACCACTCATGGCCATGAGACTTTGCTTCCTCACCTGAAAACCCTACTTTTTAGTATTAAAGTGATGTTTTGTGACGACAGAGGCATATTTTTGTTGGGAGAAAGAGTGAGCTCTCGGTTTTGAGATTTCAAGAGAATGAAGAGGGGCAAACCTCATCCTTTGCAGACCCATGGAGGGATAGGTTTCCTGATGCCAGTTTAGAGGTGATATTGACACCAAAGAACTCGGTTAAGCATTTCTCTCATTGTTTGTTGTTCTTTTCCTTCAGGATTGATTGTGTTATCCTAGTTTAAGGTCTGGGTGTCGTGTGAGAATGATTGAACGCTCTATTTGATTATTTATATGGAAGAACCCATTGCTAGAATCTTTAATATAATTTGTAATTGTTATTTTGAGATTCATTTGTGGCAACCAATGGTTTTTAATCATTAGGGATAACATAACCTAGGTTAAATGACCGTGAGCTTGTGTGATTGTTGCCTTGATTAATCTATTTTTTATTTAGAGAGCTTGTTCTAGGTTGTTCAATAGCTAGGTTTAATTAACAAGTTCTTTTTAAGTAAACAAGACCTAAGGGAAAACTGGGGTTAACAAAGCTTATTGTTAATCTATGATTAATAGTTGTTAGGAGAGGTATAAGAACAAAAATTCAATGAAATATGTTCAACTGGCCTTATATAGGTTGAAATTGGACTGATGAACTGGCCCATAACGTATTCATCACTTTCATCATTTTCAATGTTTTCTTTAATTTGTTATCATTAGCTTAGTTTCATTTTTATTTTCTTATTTCAAACCAAATAAAACCCCTCATAACCTAAACACCAACTATTTTCATAACAAACGCTAACCAACACTCTTTGTGGGATCAACCTAGACTCATCATTGCTATAGTTATAGGTCTAATTTATTTTGAGTAGTTTTACGACATGCTAAATCAATGGATTTAATAGCTACTCTTAAATTTAATAATATTTGTTCTTACTATTAATATTAATATTTCAAAATAAATTTTCAAATCTCAATTTACTCTAGCCAAAGAATTCCTTAAATCACTACTAATCAAGAACAATGGAACATTATTTCTAGTTATTTTAGACTGACTAATCGTTTATTGACTTACATAAATATGTCCATATGGTTCATATTATATTTAATTACTACCAATTCAACTACTCTAAATAGTATAGGTTATAAATAGTAAAAAATAGTAAATTTCATATGAGATACTTTTAGTAATATCAAGTCTGAGGATAACTATACAACCATCATAACGAGGAAGTCAACATACATAT
This sequence comes from Erythroxylum longipes, assembly GCA_027563885.1. NCBI lineage: Eukaryota > Viridiplantae > Streptophyta > Magnoliopsida > Malpighiales > Erythroxylaceae > Erythroxylum > Erythroxylum longipes. Next base: position 6,878 of record JAOQMS010044491.1, on the reverse strand, counting down.
AAGCATTATTCCATTTAGGATCCTCATAATCAAGGAAATTAAGTGAACTTATTTTCTAATAAGCACTCATATATTTGTTTTACTATCTCCATACTTTAATTTATAAGATAAATTACTTTCTTTATAATATTGTGCTAGTTTTACAATTTTATCAATATTCTATCTTGTTGAAACTACAACTAGGAATAATTTAAAAATAATACATAAATACAAATTGAATATCGTAATTACAATCTCATCATAATTTCAATTACATAGTAATTATTTCAAGGATTTTACTTTTAGTGTTAAAATAACAAATATAATTAACAAAATATATAAAGATAGAGAGTGCTTTTGTGAATTAAGATAGTAATGTCATATATAAAATTACAACTAATCGATTGGTTACAAGGGTATAAAATAACAAATGTTACATTTAAGACAAAGATAATAAAAAAAATTTAGGTTATTTTTCCTTTTTGAGTCCATTTAACATTTAATAAAACAAAGAACTTAATTCAAATAATACTCTAGTAAGGTATTTCTTTAGTTTGAATAATGTTATATTCATTTTTTATTTCTTAGAATAGTATTTTTTCATATAAAAAAGATGAACCATGAGGAAAAATGTACGAGTAATAAGGAAAAGGATTATATTTTACATTTTTGCTTTTTTCCTTTCACTTACTAGTAAATTTTCACATCTAATACTTCTGGACCTATGTTATAGATGAAGGTGCTATCATTGCTATAGAGGAAGAGGGTGGATGTGTATGGTAACGACATTAAGAGTTTGTGGAAGTAGTAGTAGCAATTGTAGATAAAGTGGCTATTGTAGTAAATTCGTAGTCCTACTAGAAAGGTGGCACTGGCGATGGTAATGTAGGTATTGGATGGTGTGGATGGAACATAAAGAACAAGTGAAGTAGTAAATATAATGGCAATACCAGCAATGGTATGGTGGTATAGTTATAACATAAGCAATAATACATTTTACTTTAGAGAAAATATCTCATCCTTTGCCTTGAAAAAGGAAAAGGGAGGAGAACAAGAAGTGCCCAACTTCGTTAAGTTATAGAATTTGATACAACTTTTCCAAAAATGTCAAACCATTTTCTTGTGAAACTTATTTTACCCTAAATTTCTTCGGGAAATGTATTGTGTTGAGAATAGGGGTAGCACCCGATTTTGTACACAACAAAGTAATAATATTTTTTTAATTTTTTGAAATTCAATATCACTTAAATTCTATAAAATGATTAATACATAAATATAACAAAGCATGAATAATAAGTCATACATTATTTCAAAGCTTGATCCTTTTCTTATTGTTTCTTTCGAATCATTTTTTATAACTGATTTATTTTAAGTGTTATGGTTGTACAAGTGTTTCGCTTCTAACTTTATCCACAGAATGTGTTGAGGAACTCTACAACTATTACATATAAGGTTAGGCAAGGAGTGTTAGCTCCCTTGAAGCCTGGGCCTATTTATAAAATGCTTTAGACATTTTATTAACTTAATTGAAATTGAATTCTACGAGATATTGAATCTTAATTGGATATGATTGATATTTAAGATTTAATTAAATACCAATTATATCCAATTAAGATTTGATATCTCATATTGATCCTTCTTTATTAAATATCTTATATTTAATTGTAAAGTTTCTCAAACTTTATAATCAAGTCCAACTTGTTTACATCTTCTTTTCTCTCTTTAATCCATTTTTTTGCATCTAACTCATTAGGTTCCTAACTATGTTGGCAATGGATATAAATTATAAGCCTAAATCATATTGAGGATTAGATAAATTAATTAAATACCAATTAAGATTCAATATCTCATATTGTTCGCTCTCCATTCTTTGCATCTAATCCATTAGGTTCCCAACTATACTGGTAGTGGATATAAATTGTAAGCCTAAATCATATTTAGGATTAGATAAATTAAACTAACTTAAATTATCTTTAATTCTCTCATTAAATAATTTATGGTCATAGATTAAGATTGGAATTTAGCAACTCATCATGACCACTCGAATATTTAGGAATATCAAAGTAGTTTTAACTAACCTTTCTTTGCTTACTCTTTTGTATAATTGAATCCTTTCATCATACAATGTTCCGATTAGACATAAAGTATGAAATTAATGTTTACTCTATTTAATTCCAGTCTTGTTAGTTCTCTACTATTAATAATTGATTCAATTAATGATATTTGTAAAATATTTTAGAAAATTTCATTCCACCTTGGCTAAGGAATTTCTAAATCAATACTAATCAAGAATAATGGAACATTTTACCTAATCACTTTAAGGTGATGAATTCTATGTTAATCACTTAACTTTCTTCACATAGTTCTTGCTATATCTAATGACTACCAACTAAATTACCTTTGATTAAAATATGTCATAAGTAGTATCAAAACATAGCAATCCTTATGTAAGATAACTTTAAATATATCAAGTCAAAGGATGACTTATACAATCATTACAAGAAGAACTTTCATAAATATATAAGTAATGTTCCAAATGAATTTCTCATATGGGTTCACTTCAATGAACTTGTATTTTTCATGTGGGTTCAGTTTAATGAGCTTGTTCTTTAATAAGCACCCACATATTTGTTTAAGTATCTCTATAATTTAGTCTATGAGAGTGACAAATTCCTTTATAATGAAAAAAAATAGTGTGTGTCTTCAGTCTTTTTTATGCTTTATTAATGTCCAATCTTAATAGAACAATAACTCGGAACAATTTAGGGATAATATAAGTCTCACAATTATAATCTCATCAAAATTTCATTTGCATTATATGTTTATCCCATAGAATGTATCATATATATCTAATATATATAAGATAACGAATGTTTTTAAATAATTTTGTCACTTAAATACAACCAACAGATTCATTGTAGGGTATAAACCAACATCTTTCTTTACTTATTTTCATGTAATGGACCAACTACTTTTTATTCATTAGGTTCATACATTAAACGATTAAAGTAGATTTAGTTACCATAAAGTATGAAGGTTTTTGAGACATATATGTATTTACATTTAGAGATTACATCCTTTTTTTAATGAAACATATGAGTTGAAGCTAACCCTTAATTACTAAAAATTCTATACACTAGATAAATCTTGACTAAAGTATAATATAGCATTTTTCAATTATTAAAAAAGATAATATAACTACCTATCTTGAAATAATAATAAGACATGAACCAACCTAAAATGATATAAAACTAGTTTGATGGCATAAATAATTATTACTTTGATGGAGATTCCAAAACATGAAAAGGAAAAAGAAACTCCAAGAATTTAAAGGAAGATAATTATATCGTAGTGGAAGAATTAGGTGAGAAGCCAAAATGCATGATCAAACTTTAATCAATAGGCTACACCATAGAATCAAGAATATAACAATTATCTACCCTCACCCACATCCAAGAAGGGGAAAATGTCCACACAACCAAATCAATTCTTTTAACATTTACTTACATTTAACTTCTAGAATAAAGCTTAAAACTTTCTTGTACAAATTTGATAACACACTAAGCTTACAGGCACAACTCTCTACTAGTCGAATTTTGCAATGAAAGATGGCTCACTAAAGCTCATATATTTTCAAAAATTTTCCATACAGAACAATATCAAATGATAAATTCTTTATATTATGAGAGAAGAAACTATACAAGTAAAGAAGTTGAAAAGAGAAAGAAAAAGAGAGGAAAGAGGAGAGAAATAAAAGAAACATTATTTTTTCTTATTATTTTTTAAACTTCACTTATCACATAAAAAATTTGTCTAATAAGGGTGTTCAATAATGGAGGATTAATTAACAAATTAAGTCGATGCTTAAATTAAACATTGTAAATATTAAGATTCTTTTTAAACATGTCAGAAAACTTAAGTTTAAATTAAATTGCGGTGAAAATTTTAGAGTTTAATTTGACTCTTTTATTCTAATTAAATTAAAGAAAAATGTTTAAACTTTGGAGTCATATTTTGATGAATTATATACTTATTTTGATTAATATTGAGTAAATTATATTTTACATCAACAAATAATTTATAAAAAACATAAGTAATTTATTCAATAATGAGCCATAATTATCACAAAATTATTAAAATTACAATCATATAATTATATTTATTAAATTAAACGTGCCACCCGAAATTATTACTAAATCTTTAAATTCTTGTTGATTCTTGTTGACTTTATTATTTCTATTCTAAGATTGCCTTTCCTTTTTGTCTCTGTTTATTTTGATTAGCTCCTAATTGACTCCTTTCGCTCTAAATATGTGACACAATCTCTCTCAATTCTAGTTTCCTCTTCTTTTAATAAGTTAAACCTTAATATGTACGTCCAGCATAACATTAATATGAGATTATGTGGGCTCTATGTTATTTTATCTTTGCTTTCTAAAAATTTTACAAAAATAATCACCACTAACACGGGGACGAATGCAGATACATGTTACTATCGTGTTAGTGAACATGGGGACACATTGGTTGCACTTGGAGAAATAAATTGTCCTTACTGTGAATATTATTTGAACATAGTCGCATGTAGATGCATGTTCTTTGGATGAAAGATATCCTTGAGAAATAGAATAGGATATGGTGGAACACAACTAGTAACACTACACTATGTTACTATCGTGTTTTTAATCCTATCTTCATATCTTTTGAAGTTACTCCAGATTTTCTTAATTCTTCTCCAAATTCCCTCCTTTTCCTTATACATGCTAGAGTAATACCTGAAACAAAATATAAGTCATTTTGATTACCAAATCTTATAAGAACAACTAAAACACAAGTACAATGCTCTAAAAAATCATGTTAAAACTATATAGCATATATCATCCATCAACTTTCACTTGATTCATCCCAAATCCAAGATCATATTAGTGGAGATTAACTTTACTATACATAACAATCCAAGTTTAGAATAGTTTAACTATAATCTTATTTCAGATTTAAGAGGATCGTAAATCCAAAAATGAATAGATATGAGTTAATAATAGTTATAATTCTTTTTAATATAAGATTTAATACTCACTTCTTAGTAAAGTGTTGTAAGCACTTATCACATTTAAAAAGAAATAATGTTTTATTGGGTGAAAAAAGATCCATATCTATTACAAGGTTAAAATTTTAGCATCAGTATAATAATATGTCTCTTTTCTATAATAACAATAATAATAGTTTACAAGTTAAGCTTTAAGAGAAGACGATAGAGGTACTTCTTTATCCTTTTTAATGAAGGCATAGAGAATAATATCTCCGTAGGTGATTTTAGCATGTTCGAGAGGTATTCTAAGTTTACTTGTGGGTGATAGGTTACAAGGGAAGAAATTAAAAAGGCTTTGAGGAAGATGAAGAGTGGAAGGGAAATAAAGCTAGATGAGTAACCCATAGACATGTGGAAGAGCCTTGGATAAAAAGCTTTTACTTGGCTAGCCAAAATTTTTAATGTCATACTTAAGTCCGCCAAAATGCCAGATGAGTGGAGACTTAGTATACTAATTCATTTATGCAAGAACAAAGGGGACATTCAAATTTATAATGACTATAGAGGTATCAAACTACTTAGCAACACCATCAAGTTAGGGGATAAGGTGACTGAGAAGAGAGTGAGAAAGGATGTTACTATCTCGAAGAACCAGTTTGGCTTTATGATAGGAATGTCCATGATAAAAGTGTTACATCTCCTTGGAAGATTAATGAAATATTATAGAGAATGATAACATAACCTACACATGGTTTTTATTAATTTAGAAAAGGCATATGACAAGGTACCTAGGCAATTCATGTGGAGGTGTTTAGAAGTTAAGGGAGATCCTATAACTTATATATAGGTTATTAGGGATATGTATGAACGTGTAGAGATTAGTGTTAGGATGATAAGAGGAGATACTGAGCATTTTTCTATCAATATTGAATTGCACTCATTGAGCCCCTTTTTGTTTACATTAGTAATGGATGAAATCACCAAGAACATCCAAGGGTATGTGCCTTAGTGTATATTGATTGTTAATGGCATTGTTTTAGTGGATGAGACAAAACAGGGTGTTAATTCCAAGTTAGAACTCTAAAGGGATAAATTAAAGTTGAAAGGATTTAACCTAAGTGGGACTAATATTGAGTACTTAAAGTATAACTTTTTAGGACATATAGTGGCATCCAATATGGAAGTAAATATTAGTTTAGAATTTATATCACAAAAGAGCGTTTAAAGTATTTATGATCTATTCTCCAAAGAAATGGAGAGATTGATGAAGACATAGTTCGCCATATCAGATCAGGGTGACATAAATGAGAAGTGCATTAATAGTTTTATATGATAAGAAGATACCACTCAGACTTAAAGGTAAATTTTATCGTTTAGCGATTAGGCTAGCCATGCTCTATGTGGCAGAGTGTTGGCCCTTCAAACAGGTGCATAGCTAACAGTGGTGAAGATGAAGATTCTTAATTAGAAGTGCAACCTTATTAGAAGAGATAAGGTTAGGAATGTTGTAGCAACCCCCTTACCTAAGGGTATACATTGGGACGCCCGGAGGTCATTTCGGTACCTATCCTATGATAAGGGTGAGCTACGTTCACTTAATACATTCACTTCACATGGTATGGTATCATAATTCACTTATAAAGCATCATAAAAAGAACCACAATATTTTAAAAGCAACTTTTTCCTCATTTCATTTCATAAAAACCCGATTGTCTACATTGAGACTTTCAACAATTTCCATATGTACATCATCAAAACCTAATACAATAATACTACATGAATGAGGAAAATATGTGCAATCTAACTAATCTGTCCAAAAATCCCAGCTGACCGACCTTTGAGCCATGACTTCTCTTGCCAATCACAATTTACA
>JAOQMS010044490.1:0-10282 GCA_027563885.1 Erythroxylum longipes | reverse complement strand
TCTGTGTGTGTGTGTGTGTGAGAGAGAGAGAGAGAGAGTTTAAGGTTATATGCATATTGACTTTAAAAGTAAATCCTAATTCAGGTATATTTTACTTGGAACAATAGTATTTTAAGATTAGAAGGGTTCCAATGTAGCATTAATTCCTAATCAAACCATAAATATTTTTCATTTAGTGGAAATGATTATTTAGATCAAGAAGTTATTTACTAAAGTTGGTATACTTCTTAACATGGTGAGAATAATGTACTATGGAATATTGAAGCTATTTGAAATGCAAAAGGAGTTAAGGTTTCATCAAAGATTTAAGTATGTACATAAGTAGTTTCTCTTAATTATTGGTCAAGTTGTCAAAGCCCCTAAATAATTCTGATTCTTTAGAACTTTTTGTAGTATTCGTAGAACCAGGTCAAATCCTAAGATAACTAGACAGTAGTTTCTTAATTTCAAGTAATGAAATTATAAAAGGGGTTTTAATTAAGTAACTGATTAACTAAAATTAATAAGAAATTAAATTAAATCAACTATAAAAGTGAGAAAGTCAAGATTATGAAACTCTAATTCAAGGGAAAGATCTCATCTAATTGTAACATTGATCACTGGTTTAAAGAGAATATTTTCACAATTTAAGTAATTAGTCCGAAACATATTAGGATAGCCATGATAAGTCTCAAATTTTCCTAAATTAATTGGTTCAACCCCAACATCCAAACCAAAACTTATCATCTATTGACTGGGTGTGATAACATTCCATATCAAATAAATGACAGTAATAAGCTTAGTGAAAAAGACTAACCTTAAATTAAATAATCGAGGTAGATGCAATTATTCAACTTAGTTTTCTTGTTTATCATAAGTTAAATATGCAGTTTCATAAATAAACTATTTGCTACTTGTACCAATCTTTCATGATAATTACGGATCAGTGAATTCATGGATAGTGATAGAATAATCAATGTTAAATTAAATTGTCAAATTAATCAATTATGAATCATTGATCAAATATGACAACTCAAAACAAGAAATACTTAAATTAAAATATGAATAAAAGTTTAGAACACAAAACCTAACAAGGTTATAACTAGAGTTTCCAATCCCCTTAAATCAAAATAATTGAGTTTAGCCACACATGACTTTTGCTCTAATAACAAAAATAGAAGAAAGAAAAAGAATTGAGAGAAAAGTAAGAAGAGCGTACCTTTTTTATTGTGAAGAACATCCCTTTTATATAGTTTTCTGATCTAATCCTAATCTAGTTCTAGCTTATAAAGATTTATATCTAAAACAAATTCAAACTCCTACATGATAAAGATAAAAGGAAGTTTCCCAGTTAAACTCTAACTCTTCAAGTGAACAATTGATAGGTTGCATTTCATGTATGGTTTATAGGATAGTTTGCATTCATTTTGCATGTGTTTGTTTATTATTTGTTTGTTTTTGTGTTCTTTTATGTTTGTTACGTGTGCAGGAGACCAAAGTGGGGGTTGAAATCGTAATGCAGGAGATTTGGGTTGTTTTGGAGAAGTTACGTGCTAGAAACAAATATGACATGCCCATGTCGTATCGGGCAAGAACTGGGCCGAATTTATGGATGAGTTTTAAGCTCAATTGTCATTTATTTTGGGCTGGATCTTTGTTGGAGACGCCGGACACCATCTGGGAAGCCATAATGAAGAATCTAAATTGAAGACTAACTAGGAAACTTTTACTAATTTTGGTTAGGGTTACGAATTGGAGGCTATAAATTCCTTATGGCATAAGGAAATCAGAAGACCTTTTACAACTTTTGCTTCTAACTTTTGAACGTCCTCTCTTCCTTCCTTTGTTTTTCAGTAGTTAGTAGCCAACCACCATCGTGATTGCAGTTTTCATGTTATTTTCTTGTGTTCTTAGGTTAGCTATGAACAACTAAATCCTTTTCTAGTCAGGGTGCTTGGATATTCAGCCATGGATGATTTGTGAGACTATGTTTTTATTTGTTTATGCAATTTAGGTATTTATTGAATTCCTGTGCTTGAAGCAGATTTATTATTGCTTAATTTATTGTGCAATGTCATGAGTTGTGTAATTGATTAAGTGATAAATTGCTAAATAGGATAGTATTATCATGGATATTATTCTATCAAAGTAGCGAATTGGTTTTATCTTACGAACGATGTATGTTGGTGGTAAAATCGATAGAATTAAATAGTCTAACTTAATAAATTACGACGTTTTCAAATTTATTGGTTAGGACAAGGGTCTTTTTCGTTCTTAATGCAACTAGAGATTAATCTTGTCAGGTCATTTCCCGAGGGTTGTCTTTAGATTAGGGAAGCAACTTGTCAGGGCATTTCCCGGATTTACCGATGAAGAAAAGATTGGTCAATGAGTGCGTCACCTTTGGCTATAACTTTGTCTATCTGAATTGTCTAATTTATCTTATTATGTCAATGATCGAATTTCTAGGCTGAATTGAAGAGTACCTTGGCTAGGTTTTCATCCATTGCGTTTTAATGTCATTTTAATATTTGTTGTCTAGATCTGTTTTACGCCAATACCACATGCTCATGTCGTATCTGTCACTATAACTCTCTTTTAATTTTCTGTGTTGCTTTTATTTTTATTTACATCTCTTGCAATATCAATCCTTTAATCTTTTATTTTCTAAGCATGTGAGTAACTCTGCACTAATTCCCTGCGGATTCGACCTGATTCACCACTAGCTACCTAGTTTTTGGAGAGTTGGAAATATATTTTTATTTTGGGTAGTTTGATAACCTATCAAATTTTGGCACTGTTACCGGGGAGTTATGTGTAAAGAGTTATTTGATTGTGTTTCTAACTTCTTTTCTAGCGTTTTGTATGCAGCCTTCCTCTTCTGTAGGTGAACTTCGGTTTGATCCTGAGATAGAGAAAACTTCTAAAAGACTAAGGAAGGAAGCTAGACTGCGTAGGCAACAACCCACCACAGTTCCTGCGCCACCACTAGAACAAGATCAGATCACTTTATCTTCATCTGGGTCAGATTCTGATTCAGAACTAGACATGGCAGAGGCACATCCTGAGACACTGCGAGAGATGCTCGCACCACCTGTGAACACCTAACCCATGTGCATTTAGTATCTGAATGGGGATGAAGGGTTTGAGTTAAAATCCGCACTTATTCAGTTGTTGCCGAAATTCCATGGGTTACAAACTGAAGACCCAAATCGACATTTGAAGGAATTTCACATGATATGTACTGGGTTTAAACCATGAGGAGTTACAGAAAATTAGATCAAGCTTTGTACGTTTCCATTTTCTTTTGAGGGTGCTGCAAAAGAAAGGTTATTTTATCTACCTCCTAGTTCAGTTAATACGTGGGTTGACATGGCAAAATTATTTTTAGAGAGATTTTTCCCTGCATCTAGAGCTGCGAATTTGAGGAGAGAAATCTGTAGTATGAAGCAGCATGATTCTGAATCTTTGTATGAGTATTGGGAAAGAATTAAGAAGATGTGTGCGAGTTGCCCATAGCATGGTGTTACTGAACAACTCCTTGTTCAGTATTTTTATGAGGGGCTGATAAAAGATGAGAGAAGAGTCATTGATGCTGCGAGTGGAGGGGCATTAGTGAACAAAACCCCTCAAGTTGATATCAGCCATGGCTACAAATTCGCAGCAGTTTAGCACGCGCACTAACACTACCATGCAAGGAGTGCATGAGGCAAGGTCTTCTAGTCATGAATCTAAACTGGAAAGACTAATTGATTTGTTAGAAAAGCAGATAATTGGTAGCGCTGGCACTGTGCAACAAGTCCACAAACCTTCTCCCACATGTGGACTTTTTTTTCTCAAGAGCACCCAACTGATGCATGCCCCACCTTGCAAGAGGATGAAACGGTAAATTTCATGGGTAATTATTGCAATCACAACCGAAAATATGATCCTTTTTCAAACACATATAATCCGGGTTGGTGTGATCACCCTAATTTAAGGTATGGGCATGGAAATAACCAGCAAGAGCAGCACAATCCACCTCGACAGTACCAGTAACAATCAATGCAAGGTAATGACGATGATTTAAAGATGTTGCTAACGAAATTTATTGAGAAAAATGATAGCAGGATTGGAGCTATTGAGACACACATAGATCAACTAGCCTTTGCGATAATAAGGATGGAAAATCAGGGTAGGTTACCCTCCTAACCAGAGGTAAACCCAGGGCATAATGTCAGTGCTGTCACACTTCGAAGTGGGAAGGAATTGGAGGCACCAAACCCGAAACAGGCGATACGACATGATCATGTCGTATCGACAAAAACAGAAAAGTAGCCCTAAACATCGAGATCGTGCAGCCTAACCCTGAGAAACCACCTTTCCCTCATAGATTAGCAAAGAAGAAGAAGGCCACTGATGATATGGAGGTGTTTGAGACTTTGAAGAAAGTTGAAATCAATATTCCCTTGTTAACTGCAATCAAGCATGTACCCAGATATTGTAAATTTTTGAAAGATTTATGCACGGGAATGAATAAAGTGCGTGATAACGAGAGGGTGTTCATGGGAGAATCAGTCTCGATAGTGTTACAAGGTAAGCTACCCATTAAGGAGTGTGACCCAGGTATGTTTGCTATCTCATGCAAAATAGGTAATGTAGGCATTGAGCAAGCTATGTGCGGTTTAAGAGCTTCAATTAATTTAATGCCGTTATCTATTTACACTTCTTTGAATGTGGGTCCTTTGAAACATAATGGGGTGGTCTTAACCTTAGCGGATAGATCAAGTGTCTTTCCAAAAGGAGTATTAGAGGACGTCCTGGTTCAGGTTGATGGATTAGTATTTCCGGCTGATTTTTATATGTTGAATATGGATGATAGGAATACTAGAAATTCTGGCATGATTTTACTAGGATGTCCGTTTTTTAAAACATCTAGAACAAAAATAGAGGTGCACGCTGGAACCATGACAATGGAATTTGATGGTGCTGTGATTAAATTTGATATCAATAAAGCAATAAAACACCAAAGTGATTATGCATCTACTTTCGCCATAAATAGTGTTAACCCCCTTGTTGATAAATTTTTGGAGTTTTGTAGTTGTGATGTTTTGCAGGTAGCCTTGACTGAAGATTTGACGACTCCAAAGTTAGCAAAATGGGATGAAAATTGGGAGTTACCAGATCGTTTGTTTAATGCAGTAAATGATCTGAATGGAAATTGGATGCAGATGGAAGAAAGCAAGTTGTGCAGTTCACTGGAGCCGATACGACATGACCATGTGGTATCTGTCAGAAATTGAATCTTGCCATCTGTAGTGAAACCGCCAGATCTTGAGCTTAAGCCACTGCCCTCTCACCTTAAATACGCGTTTTTGGGTGTTGGAGACACACTTCCAGTAATTATTTCAAATGAGTTAAGTAAGGTGGACGAAGAAAGTTTGATCCGGGTACTTCGAGATCACAAGGAAGCTATGGGATGGACTATTGCCGACATCAAAGGTGTAAGTCCAACGATCTGCATGCATCGGATACTTCTTGAGGATGATCACAAACCAAGTAGACAGCCACAACGTCGGTTAAATCCTTCGATGATGGAAATCCTGAAAAAAGAGATTCTTAAGTTACTTGATGCAGATAAGATATATGCTATTTTGGATAGTAAATGGGTCAGCCCAACCCAGGTTGTTCCAAAGAAAACGGGAATTAAAGTGGTTAAAAATGATAAAGTGGAGTTGGTTTTGACACTCGTTCAGAATGGGTGGCGAGTTTGCATCGACTACAGGAAGCTGAACTCTACAACACGCAAAGATCACTTTCCATTGCCATTCATCGATCAAATGTTGGAGAGACTTGTGGGACGCACCCATTATTACTGTCTGGATGGATATTCTGGGTTCCATCCCGAAGACCAAGAAAAGACAACTTTCACATGCCCATTTGGTGCCTTCGCGTATAAGCGCATGCCGTTCGGACTCTGCAATGCGCCGGCAACATTCCAAAGGTGTATGGTAAGTATTTTTTCCGACTTTGTTGAGAAAATAATTGAGGTCTTTATGGATGATTTTACTGTATATGGTGATTCCTTTGAATCTTGTCTAGAGAATTTAGAGAAAATTTTGAAACTTAGTGTCGAATTATGAAAAATGCCATTTTATGGTTAGTCAAGGAATCATCCTAGGACATGTAGTTTCATCTAAGGGGATTGAAGTTGATAGGGCCAAAGTAGATGTTATTAGATCTTTACCTTACCCCGTGAGTGTGCGAGAAGTTCGTTCTTTTCTTGGCCATGCAGGTTTCTATCGGCGGTTCATTAAAGATTTTGCAAAGATAGCTCACCCTTTGAGTTGTCTTCTACAAAAAGACGCCGAATTTGTGTTTGGTGATGCATATCGTGGTGCATTTGACACATTGAAGGAAAGGTTAGTTTCAGCACCCATAATCAAGGTTCCAGATTGGGATTTACCATTCGAAATAATGCGTGATGCAAGTAATTACGCCGTTGGAGCTGTTCTTGGAAAAAGAGTGGGACGCAATCCACATGTAATTTACTACGCATCAAGAACCTTAGATGAAGCTCAAAAGAACTACACAACCACAGAAAAGTAGCTCTTCGTTGTGGTGTTTGCTTTGGAAAAATTCAGACCCTATTTAATGCAAACTAAAGTGATCGTGTATTCAAATCACGCGGCTTTGAAATATTTGATGAACAAAAAGGATGCAAAGCCTAGGTTGATTCGATGGGTGTTGTTGCTCCAAGAGTTTAAAATTGAGATAAGAGACAAGAAGAGAGCTGAGAACCTTGTAGCTGACCATCTAAGTCAGATAGACACAGATTCCCAAACTAGAGAAGTGGTTTCGGGTGAGTTTTCGGATGAACAGTTGTTTCAGACCTGGTTAATTTTCTAACATAACACGGATTCCCAGAGGATTATACAAGAGCATAGTGACATAAACTGAAGAGTGAGGCTAAGTACTACATCTGGGATGACCCATGTCTATGGTAGATGTGCTCAGATCAAATCATAAGGCGATGTGTACCCGAGGAAGAGATTTCTTCCATCCTCTAATTCTGTCATTCGTCAGCTTGTGGTGGCCACTTCGGACCACAAATAACAGCAAGAAAGGTACTCGAATCTGGATTTTACTGGCCTGATTTATTTAGAGATTCATATACCTTTTGCAAATCATACGATAGATGCCAATTTATAGGTAATCTTGGTCGAAAAAATGAGATGCCACAAACACCCGTGATAGTTTGTGAAATTTTTGATATTTGGGGCATTGATTTTATGAGACCATTTCCCTCGTCTTTTGGCAATCAATATATTTTACTTACTGTCGATTATGTTTCAAAATGGGTTAAGGCGAAAGCCACACGTACTAACGATGCTAAAGTAGTTGTCGATTTTGTGAAAGCTAATATTTTTGTTAGATTTGGCACACCGAAAGCTATCATTAGTGATCGTGGAACCCACTTTTGCAAACCGGTTATAGAAGTATTGTTCAAGAAGTATGGTGTCACTCATAGGGCATCAACTGCTTATCACCCACAAACAAATGGGTAAGCCGAGTTGTCCAATAGGGAGATCAGGAGCATCTTGGAGAAAACAGTGAACCCCTAACGCAAGGATTGGAGTGCCCGCCTTGCGGATGCGTTGTGGCCAATTCGAACCGCTTATAAGACACCATTAGACATGTCACCTTATCGACTAGTCTATGGTAAGACATGTCACTTGCCTATGGAAATAGAACATCGAGCGTTTTGGGCGGTGAAAATGTGCAACATAAGTTACGATGAGGTAGGGAAGCAACGTAAGCTTCAACTCCATGAGCTTGAGGAAATCTGCAACAGCGCTTATGAGAATGCCATGATTTACAAAGCCAAAACTAAGGCATTTTATGACAAAAAGATTGTTGAAAAGAGGTTTAAAATTGGTCAAAAGGTACTTCTCTTTAACTCTACTCTTAAACTTTTTGGAGGTAAGTTGCTTTCTAAGTGGGTAGGTCCATTTGTTGTTGCAAAAGTCTATGATAATGGTGCTGTTGACATTCAAAGCATGGATACTTCAAAACATTTTAAAGTTAATGGATATAGATTGAAACCCTTCTATGAAGGATTTGAGCCACGCCTATTGGAGGTGCAGTACATAAGTAAACCCGACTACTACTAGGCGTGGCCCCGTCGAGCCAAAGATGTTAAACAAAGGCGCTACTTGGGAGGCAACCCAAGGAATTTTTACTTTTAAGCTTCGATTTTTATTTTTTGTGTTATTTCATTTATTTTGTGTTGATTTATTTCGATTTTGGATTCTGTGCTCAGTGCTTAAAAATTGGTCTAGAACTGATGTGTGTGTGATAGTGTAATCGTCATAATTGCCGATGGTTACAGGATGGTATACGACATGAGCATGTCGTATGTCTGTGTTCGCATAATAGTAAGAAACTACAAAAATTTTAATTGCTCCAAGTTTACCCGTTGTTTTGTAGTGTTTATGCTCTACAGGGCAGGTGTTTTGGGGTACACAGACGGGGTTCAATTTTTTTCACACACAATGAAAAGTTCAAGAGTGGGGTACACAATTGTCTAAACTAAAGAGGGAAGTCCATGGCAGTTTCAGCAGTGCGCCCCCTCCATTTCCTCCGTCACCATGATCCTGGTAACTTCTGTCCTTACTCCAGGCCTTTAATTTATTGTCTTATCTTTGTTTACATTGCGGACAATGTAAGTTATAAGTGTGGGGTAGGGAGACTGCTTTCTTTTGATATTTGATAGCTTTCTTTTGATAAATTTTTTTTTGGTGTTTCTATGATTTTACGTCAATTGCATTTTTTTCTTTTTTTCATGTATTATTTGCGTTGCTGTGCATGTGTCTACCTGATACAACATTGTCATGTGGTAACTAGTTGCACCTGTTAGTTTGTTTATTTTCATTTTTTTGAATGTTCATGCATCAATTAACCTGCATAATAGAGTAAATCCCACCTTAAATAGTCTTGTCTTAATGTGATTTGATAAGTTCAACTCTTTAAATGTTTTTAGTTTAATTGATCTATTTTGACTCCCATCCTAGCATAAATTGAATTGACTAATACGGCCCTCGACAAAATACACCTTATAGGAGTAATAACATACACCATACAAAATTAACTGTGAGATTTTTGAGCCACTTAAGAGGGAGTACAACATTACATGTACTCCATATTTCTTTTGTGTGTGCATATATAGTGTGTTCCCTGCCAGAATCTGACATTTGAGTTCCTATCAAAGCCACATTTAGTACGTCGAGATGAAACTAAGGCATTGTTTGTGTAACCCTTTGCTATCCAATTTCTTTGAGTATCCCACTAAGTGAATTATCCATTGTAGTCCTCGTTTGAGACTAAAACCTTTCTTTGTTCTTATGTTAAAAACCCAATAAACCCTATCATTTTTTCTTCGTTAGCCTCAAAATTTGACACCCAACTAAGAGGAATTGCCAAGTAACATGTGTCTATTTTGTTGAATCATATCCTTCATCTGTATAATGTTTACGTCGTGTTCCTAGTTGTTGCGTGGTGTTAGGCTTGAGAGTTAGAAAATAATTCGGGGGAGAAAAAAAGAAAAAAGTAATAAAAAAGAAAAAGAAAAAACATAATAACAAAAGAAAAATATATATTCAAATTAAAAAATGTTTTCTTCCCCCGAAACAAGATTTATAAGAAACACCTTGATGAATGAATGGAGAATGATGATTGGATAGGAAGGAATGGTTCGCTAACTTGTGAAAAATTCTATGGCCATATGTGTCGTATGAGATATGTATTACTTGGTACATACTTTGCTCCTCTTGGCTTTTCTTTCTTTGTCAACCCCATAGCCACAGTACAAGCCTTTAAAAGACCTAGTTGATCGATGTGGGTTTTTAAATCCGAGCTAGTGGTAGGGATTGGACTCTATGTCAGGACTATGGAAAGGACTACTATCCATTGATTTCGAGAGAAACACTACACCCAAAAATTTTACATGATTGATTGAGCGAAATCAGAGATGGTGTGGGTGTTATTGCTTTCTATAAGGTAATGTCGAAATGGTTAACATTCCTAATTAATTAGGAGATCAATCGTTCATGCTTCGTTTATTTGATTCTATGATTGTATTTTGTTGGCTTAGGAAGTGTTGGGTATTGGAGAAAGAATGGTGATAAGAGGGTGGAAACCTTAAGGTTTTGAATGGATTGAATACTTGAGGACAAGTATTGCTTAAATGTGGGGTTATTTGATAGGTTGCATTTCATGCATGGTTTATAGGATAGTTTGCATTCATTTTGCATGTGTTTGTTTA
>JAOQMS010044489.1:0-10284 GCA_027563885.1 Erythroxylum longipes | reverse complement strand
TGACAACTTTAAATTATAACAACATATAATGAATTAATTATGATATAATAAAGTTATTGAGATGCATGTAATGATATTATTAATTAAGACATTTAATCCAATTAATTAGAATTTTATATGAAAAGTTAATAAATTATTGTTAAAATTATGAATTACATTAATTAAAATTTTTAATTTACTTAAATTATTTTAATAAATAATTAAAATATTTATTAAAAACATTTTAGGTGGTGGGCCGGCTACGGGCCACGGACCGAGCCAAATTGACATCCCTAATTGAAAGCCTAATAAGTAAGTAGGCATTTCATCTTTATAACATGTTTAATAGTATGAGAATGATGCTTGAATTGGAATGAAATGCAAGTGGCATTAGTTATGATATATACTGGAAATGTGTTGAATGAATTTAGAAGTTTTATGCTTGTTTTTTGAGTATTAAAATCGTGGCATTATAGGTTGAATTATGGACGAATTAGTTATGTATTTGATGTATAATGAGAGTGAATTTATGCTAAAGGAAGATGATAGCATAGTGTTTTTAAATTGCAAAAGAATTGGGACTATATACATGATAAGGTAAATTAGTTTCTGGTTTGATTTTTGATGCATGAAAGACATTGATTTGTGGGCTGTTAATTGAATAAGTTTGAGATGGAATTGAAGATGGTATTGATGAGGAACTGAAGTATAATTAGTGTGCAATTGTGGTATAACTAATGGACTATTATAAAGGTGTTTTGAATTTGGTATCAAAGTGAGAAAATCTAGAAAAAATGCAATAAAAAGGTAGGCCATGATCATAGCACCTATCCCATAATCTTGGACAAATGCAATAACTTCTGTCATGATAGTGGGGAGGTACCCCACGATCTTGGGCAGGGTTTTTACATGGTAAATGGTGATTTGTACAATGGTCAAACCATATAAAAACAAGTCACTCTAATGTAGTGTATTTGGACTTTATTAAGGCTTGAAATAAACCTAGATTGATGCTTGATAAGTTGATTAAAGTATTTGATAAGTTGAAGATGTTAATTGATGTTATACCTTAAGGAAAAGATTGTTTGATATCAATGTGTCTAAGTTTGGATTGTAGGAGTATTAAAGGAATGAAGATTTTTATATGAATGCAAATGTATCCCAAAGAATATAAATAATGCATTAGGAATGAATGAATGAGAATTAGGAATTATGTGAATACTTGTAATGCTAGAAAAGAGTTAGTAAATGCATGGTTAATGAATTGATCATGATCAAGTGTACTTAAGATATTTACCTAATTGCATACAAGCTATGATGTTTGAATAATTATGAATTGTGATTAAGGAAACATACCCGGGAAAGTCATTGAGCATGCATTGAATATGACACATATATATATGTGCATAATTGAATATGTATTTGAATGATCGACTTTGTAATGTGAATTATGTGTGAATTGTATGAATTTAGATGCTCGAGACGAATGCCATTATCCTAACATTGCCAGTCCATCCAGGAAATAGCATAAACTGGAGCGTACTGTGAGTAACCTAGATGTTCTTACTAGAATTGTTTCATTTCTGTTTAACTCCATTTATTGAACTATTAATAATCTGTTTATGATAATTCTAGACATTAATAGTCTGAGGAGTTTGATATTTAGGAATGTATTGGGAGTGTTTTAATTGCATATAATTCTGAAAGATATTTTAGTATTCAATATAATCGTTGAGTGCTGGACTTAGGTTTTATGATATGTGATTCTAATTGTACATGATGAATAAATGTTATTCATGGCATATTTTGTGATTTGATGCATTACATTAATATGCACGATCAGATAAAGGCATTGTGACTAGAGTAGCCAGTTATGAAAGAGTTAAAGCTCATAAATATGAACGTAGAGCCTAGCTCTGTGATTAATGAGCCCGGTATCCACAATGGGTATAGGAAAGTTTTACTATTTATAACCTCAGTAAATTCTGCAAGCTCATGGATCGTTCTCGTAGTACCTAAGGTGTCGATCCTAAGAGGAAGGGAACTAATCCTAAAATCTAACAGTATTTAAGTTCGCAAACCTAAATTAACAACTAATGTAGAAAATTAAATCAATCAAGAATCAAATATGAGAAATTAAATCACCCAAAGAACATACAAAAGCAACTCACACAAATAATTCGAATTTCAACCTAGAAGTGACCAATTGAGAGAAAGGGGGAATTTATTCGAAATTAAAGAAAATCTACCCAATAATGAAATTTTCGATTTAATGGCCCTAGATGATCCTAAGGTGAATTACTCTCTCTCTCGAGTTATAATTCTTAACCCTAATTAATAAACCTAATTCAAATTATGGAAATTGCGATCTCTCGATCTGCAATTTGTCTCAAACTTAAGTTAGTTCTAACATTGTCTATTAACATATCGGGAATCTGTGCTCGATCTCTTATTACACGACTCTAGCAGTTTGATTCAATTCACTACCTATCAATTTAACTAACTATCGTTCACCTAAATCGATGATTTTCACTGGCTCACCCTCTCAGTTTATCGCCCAGTTATGAAGAATCAAATTGAATCACAATAAATTGAAATAAACCATAATCAAATCAAATTTATTAATCTCAAGAATAAAAAACCCCACAGGTAAGTTTAGAAAAAAGAAATCAACACTCAGCGACAAATAATTCTAATCAACCTCAAATCCCATATATTAATGAAATCGAAATAAAGACTAGGGAATACTATTGGATGGATCTCGGAGTCGCGACAAGCGTATTTCCGTGCCTCTTTTCCTTCGTCTCCTTCATTAATCGATTGATCTCTAACTAGGTTTTCCTTTGAATTTTTGGTAGAATCTCACATTTTTGTAGCTCTCTCGGCTCTCTAATCTCCCTCTGGTGGCTGCTAGGTATTGTTCTATTTATTCGGTAACAGCTCTAGGTCAAACTCAGGGTCAAAACGGTCCAAAAAATCACCCAAAAATTGAGTTTTTCTATCAGCCCGATGCAAGGCACGATCGTGGCCCTGCCTACCACGATCATGGCTGGCACTTTTTCCTTTTTATCACGATCGTGCACTTCATCACGATCATGGCCTGAAGTACACGATCGTGGTCTGACCTGATGCTCTCTGTCACAATCATGGATGATGGTGCACGATCGTGGCCTGGCTGCCTCTAACTCTCCCTCTTCTGTCACAATCATGGCCAATATGCACGATCGTGGCCTGTATGTTTTGGCCTGAAACTTTTCAAATCTTCACTGTTCTTCCCTGTTTACCCTACAACACTAGAACACAAATCAAGGTACCTCAAAAATATACAATTTAAGACCAAATATTCAAACTAACCCATCAAAACACTCAAACAAAAGAACTAATCTAATTAAGCCCTAAATGCATACTTAACACTGAGTTTAACACAAAATGGCTAACAAATCACACCCTAAAACATCATATAAAACACTACTATCAACATCCCCACACTTAAACGTTTGCTTACCCTTAAGCAAACAAAACAACACACAAAACACAAAACACACAATGCAATGATGAGACTATGGCTTCAATCTTCATGAAATTAATTTAATCTTAAACACAATCAATCGATTGTGTCAAATCATTAACATGCAAAACATGTGTCTAAGGGCTTTGAACTAAATATACAAGTAACTCAAGACCAAATGTTAACCAATTTATCCTTTTCAATTGCACACACTCATTAATAATTTTTCGATCTCTCACACTTGGTAACTGTTCCTAGGTATAATTCTATGAAACTTTAAGCCTATTATAAGTCTGGTAGGTTTTATTTAAACACACAATTTTTAGTTTATTATTATTATTATTATTTTATTTTTATTAACACCGAACTTAGCCTTTTACTCAGAGCTAAACATTTGTGATGAATGTCGATTCAGTTACTCCACTAAGTCAATTGTTAACAGCTTATAAAACATCATTATAGCCCTTTTATGCGAAGGCACACATTTGTGATGTGTGTCGATCTGGTTGCTCAGCTACATCAAGTTTTAAAGTGGCTACTATTGAAGTAAATCACTTGTTATTATAGAAATCACGTAATATGTAAGAATACAAAAGAAAGGGGGTGAATTGTGATAAATCATCTAAGATTGAAATCTAAAAAAAACTTCTTAATTTTCTTGAAAGATTCAGACAATTTACAAAACAACACACTTAATTCGTTTGAGTAATGCAACAGCAAAAATAGTATCTATTCTTCTAACAACATAAAATTAAAGAGATAAGGGTTAGAGAATATGACACCGCAATTTATACCGGTTCACCTTTAACCTTAGGGTTACGCCCAGTCCTTAGAGTATACTGAGATTTCACTATCTCTTTCAACTTTTACAAGTATTATTTCACACTTCCAGAGCCTCTTCAGGTCTCTTTCACAAAGTATTCTTTATCTGCTATCTTAGCCCCTTCAGGCTGTAGCCTTCCCTTTCACTGAAAAGATTTTAAGTTTTCTAAACTCACGTTACATGTCGACTTGATCTCTCTTCTTTCTTCTTTTCACTCAAGCTATTTTTACAGTATCGTAAGCAAAGAATTGAGAGTTGAAGGTTCAAAGTTGTAAGGTTGTGTCTTATGGATGTTACATCCTTTTTATGACTATAAGTGATATTTATAGTCTAAATCTCCAACGGTCTTCTTAAAAACTGCTTATAGAATCGTCAGAGATCAGTTGTTAGTTGAGTCCTGTAACTAACTCCAACTAACTAACTAACTGACGTTGTAAGTTATTCTTCAATTATAACATCTTGATTTGTTTTGTATAATTTGTCTTACGCCATTGCTTCGTCTGATGTCTTCGCTTCATCTGATGACTTCACTTCATCTGATGACTTTGGTTCGTCTGATGACTTCGCTTCGTCTAATGACTTTGCCTCGTCTGATGACTTTGCCTCATCTGATGACTTCGTGATCTATGCCTCTTACATTTATCTGTACACTTAACAAACTCATCAAAATAGTTCGCACACTCTTCTATTATTATTATTATTATTATTTGACTTTCATCAAAATCAATAGAATTGAAGTCTCCTTGACTTAACAATCTCCCCCTTTTTGATGATAACAAATAATCATAATATAGAAGATAAATGAGAAGATATTTCGATGAATAATTTTCAGACAAATTTTATTTATTTATTTAAAGGAATAATGCAAGATATACAATGCAAAAAAAGGTAAAATAAAATCTCCAAAAAAAACTCCTGCTCCTCCTTTACTTTCTATTGTTCTCCCTCTATTTGTTATTAATCAAAAAGAATCATTTCAGATGCTTCAATATTTCAGAGAACATATGTTTGATATCAGTGCTGATAGTCTTAAGGTCTTCTTCTATAGTCACACGTAGAAGTTCTACTTCCTCATGAAGATCACCCACTGAGTCAGTTAGTTCATCAACCTTAGTATAAATTTCGTGAATATGTTTAGCTAAGGAGTCATATTATCCCTTCTGCTTTTGACTAGCTTCAGCCCATGTGATGAAATTCTTTAAGCACTACAAATTATCGGTAGAGTCTTGTAGCTTTTCACTTCGTGGATGAAGATACTCAAAGACAGAGGGTTCTCTGATTGAATCGTCTAATTCCATAATTTCAATGGAGGGTAATTGAAAAAATTGTGTCTGTGGGAGAATGTCAAGATCATCAGGGTAGGGTAGTTTCAACATTGGTTTTCCTAGAAGGTGTAGGATATCTTTGATAGAAGAAATGAAACCTATGGGTTTAAAGTGAACAAGTAAGTGCACAAAGGTTTTTAAATAGAAAAACCTTAAATTTTAATCTTTTTGTATCTTCCTTCCGATATTTTCCCAACTACCTTAAAACTTTCATCTACAGTTGTTTTCCCAAAGTTGCTACCTAATGGTCTTGAAATTTGATGAGAAATATAGATGCCTACAGGTTGAGCTATATGATATTCATCGTCTATATTCTTTATTACCACTCGAATTTCTTCTTCTATGAGATCATCTTATTGCTTCTCAGGGAATTTCTTCTTCTTACCTTTATCTTTGTAGTCTACCAGTGTTGGATGTCTAGGTTGTACATTTAGTATAATCTTTATCGTTGTTTTTCTTGTCACTGAATAGATTGTGTAAGGATTTTTAGTCATCTTCAAAGGATATGGTTCTGCCTTTTCATCTCGCAGAATACCAAACAATCTTCTGTCTTTAGGGCTAGGAAGATGTATCATCTGATTGTTTACAATTATAGGTTCAACTTGAACCTAAACTTTCTATTTAGGAGATTCTCTAATGATAATCGAACCTTTGTTCCGATCAGGTATTGATTCTTCTATAATCTTCATCTTCAAATCTTCTTTCTTTATTAGTTGAGAAAGGTTTTAGATTGGTTGCTGCTTTTCAACCTTTCTTTTCTAAATCATCTTCTTCTTCTTTTTTTCTTCTACCAACTTGGAAGAGAATTGTTAAGACTTCTTCTGCTCAAATACTAACTTCCTTTTTATCTCTGTCTCTCCAGACGGTTGTTCTGATTGAGTCTGAGGCATAAAGACAATTGCTTTACTTGGCTGCTGTTGTTGTTCTATTACACTTTCAGAAACTTGATCAATAGTTAGAATTTTTTCTTCTTCTGCAATCTTGGTAACCTTCTAGACATCTCAGGTCTTTCTGATTGAAGTGTCTCAGCCTTCTTCTTTAAAAGCACTTTATAAGTTGGTTGTTGAACTTTTACACTTTCCTTCCTTTCAGGAATCATCTTAGCTTGAATTAATTTACAAGGAGATTGTTCAAGTTTTGTCAGCTCAGTTGAGATTCTTCTATTTGATTGAGGTTTTGCTTGCATACCAAATGAAATATCTTCTTTTCTACTTCTTCTGATTGAAAGCTCCCCCTTAGACTGTGCTTTCGATATGACATCTTTATCCGATTCAACTTCAGTATTAATCCCCATTTTGTGAATAATAGAGGTATTAATAACACTCTTAATAGTCATCTTTACTTTGTTTCCTCTATCAATTAGGATTCCAGATTCTTTGAATAATCTCGTCAATAGCATACCATAAGGTAACAAACCACTTTTCAGATGATACTCCTCCTGAGTCCTTATCATGTAAGTCAGAATCAAGAACGAAAGATTAATAGGTTTTTGTGTTAGTAGATAAAATACACATTGTTGATCACTCATCGTCACAAAATCCTTCGATCCCATTCTTGGTAAAATATAGTGAAGAAGAATTGAATGAAGAACCCTAGCCTCCGGAATTAGGTTTAAAGACTTCTTGACTCCTGGATAACTCAATCCATATAGTTGTCGATTGATGTTATCTTCATTTAAATGACTTTGAGCAATCCACTTTGTATTATTGAACAGCTTTGCTCCTTCAATTGGACATTTAGTAACCCTCACAACAGAATCTTGTGACACAATCACCGACATTCTGTCTACCACAGATACCAAGGTGTTATCTACCACCTTTGTATTTTTCTAGAACTTATATAATTCATTTGAATACACCTGTTCTAGTATTTTGAAGAAATTTTCCCATCCAGCTGCTTTAATCTCATGTTTGATATCCATTCGATCTTCCTTGAGAGCAGTGAAATCAACAAGTCTCCCATAGGAAAGAGATTTCGACATTCTTGTAATCTACAATGTATAAACGCTAAACACAGAAATGTATTTCACTTAAAGAAGCGAGGTTAGTATATAGAAATGATTGAGAAATATAAGAACGAAAAATATTTGATGTAAAGAACAGAGGATTGAATCGCCTTTGTTGAGAGCACTTTGAAGTATGTCAGTTAAGAAGAAAATTCTAGAATGTAGAGTGTTGAGATTTCGAGAGATATCTTTTTATAAACACTCCTACACAAAGTTGCCGTTAGTAACGTCTGTAACTGATTCACAAATACTCATTAATTGATACTACCGAGTAAAAGTAAAAATTACTATTCCTTACAACGTTTCTGATTCAATGCGACGTATCGTTTGGGTTATGGAGTTTTGGACCGATGATCATTTAATATAACTATGTTCAAACTTCATCTTATCTCCTTGAATCTGTCTTCATTTAAGGGTTTGGTGAAGATGTCTACCCATTGTTGATTCGTCTCAACAAATTATAGATTGATAGTTCCTCTCTGTATATAATCTCTTATAAAATGATGTCTAACTTCAATATGCTTTGCCTTTGAGTGTTGTATTGGATTATTTGAGAGATTGATAGCACCTGTGTTGTCACAAAAGATTGGAATTTGATCTTCTTAGATAGAATAGTCTTCTAATTGATACTTTATCCATAATATTTGTGAATAAAAATTTGCAACTGACATGTATTTAGCTTTTGCAGTAGAATAGAGCAATTGAACTTTGTCTCTTAGTTGACCAAGAAATTAGATTATAACCAAGAAAGTGACAACCTCCACTTGTACTCTTTCTATCAATCTTATCTCCAGCATAATCAGCATCACAGTAGCCAATTAACCTGAAATCTTTGCCTTTCTTATACATTAAGCAAAGATCAGTAGAACCTGCTAAGTATCTCAATATTCTTTTAACAGTAATATAATGAGATTCTCTAGGATCTACTTGAAATCTTGCACACAAACAAACACTAAACATTATATCAAGTCTGCTTGCAGTTAGGTAAAGTAAAGAACCAATAATTCCTTTTAAAAAGATTTTGATCAATCTTCTTACTAGCTTCATCTTTAGATAAGACGATTGAGGGATGCATAAGAGTTGACATTAGTTTAACATTTTCCATTTTATATTTGACTAATAATTCTTTTATATACTTTTGTTGATGAACAAAGATCTTTTCTTCATTCTTTCTAATATGCAAACCAAGAAAGAACTTTAATTCTCCCATCATACTCATTTCAAATACACTTTTCATAAGAGTCTCAAAATTTGAACATAACTTCTTAGAAGTTGCACTAAAAATGATATCATCTACATATATATACACAGCAATAAAATCATTTTTAATACATTTCCGAAATAAAGTTTTATCAACTTGTCCTCTAATAAAATCATTCTTAATAAAAAAAGAACTAAGATGATCATACCAAGCACGAGGTGCTTGTTTCAATCCATACAAAGCTTTATGAAGTTTATACACATAATATGGTTTATCAATGTCTTCAAAACCAGAGGGTTGTTTTACATAAACTTTTTCATCTATAAAACCATTCAAAAAAGTACTTTTCACATCCATTTGAAACAGTTTTATATCATGAAAAACAGCATATGCAAGTAAGATCCTAATAGCTTCAAATCTAGCTACAGGAGCATATGTTTCATTATAGTCTATTTCTTCTTGTTGATTATAGCCTTAGGCTACTAATCTAGCTTTGTTACAGGATACCTTTCCTGATTCATCTAGTTTATTCTTGAATACCCATCTAATTCCTATGATAGATTTATTGGATGGTTTAGGGACTAGAGAACAGACTTTATTCCCAGTGAATTGATTTAACTCCTCTTGCATAGCTAAAATCCAAGCTTCATCTTAAAGAGCTTCACCTATTTTCTTATGTTCTAATTCAGAAATAAAAGCTATATTGGCCTCTCTCCTAAACTTAGATCTAGTTCTCACTCCTTCTGATATTTCTCCTATAATCAGATTTTCTGAGTGATAAGATTTGTATCTCCAATCTTTTCTTAAACTAATATTCTCAGAAAGATCTACTACTTTATCAAATGTATCAATTGATGGTGAATCGTCTGGGTTACTAACTAAGGGAGTAGATAGAGTTTCATCATCAGAGTCGTCTCTCTTATCTAGATGAGAATCATCATCAAACTTTACATGCATAGATTCTTTAATAGATTTAGAAACAAGATTATAAACTTTATAAGCTTTAAATTTAATAGAATAACCTAGAAAAATGCCTGAAAAGATCTTAGAATCGAATTTATCCAAATTTTCCTTTGTATTCAAGAGAGTGCATTTGCAACCAAAAGGATGAAAGTAAGAAATATTTGGTTTTCTTCCCTTCCATAACTAATATGGAGCTTTATTTAAAATAGGTCACAGAAATACTCTATTTTGAATATAACAAGCTGTATTTACAGCTTCTGCACAGAAGAACTTAGGAAGATTCATTTCACATAGCATAGTTGTTGCAATTTCCTGAATCGTCTTGTTCTTTCTTTCTATAACTCCATTTTGTTGAGGAGTTCTAAGAGCATAGAAATTATGGAAAATTCCATTCTCTTCACAAAAGATTTTGAATTTTTCATTTTCAAATTCTCCACCATGATCACTCCTAATTCCAGTAATAGAAGTCCCTTTTTCATT
>JAOQMS010044488.1:0-10285 GCA_027563885.1 Erythroxylum longipes | reverse complement strand
TCCCTTATTTTAGGATATGTATCGGAATGACCTACGGGCGTCCCGGTGCATACCCTAGGGTAATGGGGTGTTACATCATAGCATCCTCAGTCTCTCAGCTCATTTTCTCGTCCTTGTCGCTTTTCCAAAAAAGTTTGACTATGGGAACGTTCTTGCTGCGTAACCTTTTTATTTGCCAATCCAGAATCTGGACTGGTTTCACCTCAAAACTTAGGCCTTCTCTTAGCTCCACTGGAGGTGTCTCCAAAATATGAGACGGGTCCGGAACATATTTCTTAAGCATCGAGACATGGAACACATTATGGATCTTATCTAATTCTGGTGGCCATTCCAACCGATACACCATAGTCCCAACACGCTCCAGTATATGAAAAGGTCCACTATATCGAGGGTTCAACTTCCCTTGGCTCTAAAATTGGATTATGCCTTTCCATGGTGATATTTGAAGGAAAACAATATCACCAACTGCAAATTCTAATGGTCGTCGTCTCTTATCCGCACAACTCTTTTGACGATCTTGGGCGACTTTCATTTTCTCCCGGATGACCTTTATTTTCAAAGTGGTAATGGTACTGCTATCGCCTGCAACTAAATTAAAAAAGAAACCAACTTTCGTCAATACAAATTAATGTAGTAGTGGAAAGTAGGGATCGTTCCCACGAGGAATTTTTAACGGCAAAGGTTTTATAAGTTTAAAACTAAAACAAAGTAAAAAGGGGGGTTTTGGTTCATGTAATTTAAGAAATTAGAAATAACAAAAACTGAAATTAAACGAAAATATTCAGATCTAAAAATTCAATAACAAACCTTGGTTTCAGGTCACCGATGTTATCACACTAATATGGATCATTGATATAAAATTTAGTTCATCAATAAACATTCATTGGGTGATGTTTTCTCTTAAGTGTAAATGAGTAGAAACATGTATTCTAAACATTCTTATCACTCAATAACCTAGATACGATCGTAAGTTCAATTGAGTAATAGCTTTAAGAACTAAGAAACTAATGAACAAGATAACACATGTACAACATGCATTCAATCAAAATGAGTTTCTTCTTAGAATTTCCAACTCTAACATAAAGATGGTTATTCTAATCGCTACTTGTGATTAACAAAACTGAACGTCATATTTTATTAATCTAGATATTAAACGAATCAATTCCTAGTTGTATACCTAGAAATCAATCAATTCAATTGTATAAAGTAGTTCGGAAGGCACTCAATATTTATCAACAAACAAACTTTACTGGAACATCTCACATATAATAGATGATAATATGGTTTCCCTCAACCAAGAAAAGGAATTTAGCTACTCATAACAAAAGAGAAAATCAATAAAGAAATAGCCAAACGTAAAGTATCCATCCCTAGTCTTTTCCTAGAAAATACGAAAATCCCTAGAAAAATACTGTAGAAATGTAAACTATCCTAACTATCTGACAAAAACTAAAAGAAGAAGATTGCAGAATGTAAAACTACTCCGTATTGCTAGCCTCCGTGAACAGTAATGCAAATCCTCCTTTATCTCCTTCCATCTCCTCCTTTTTTTCCATGATCTTTTATAAATAATCTTCCCCCAGATTCAGGTGGTCCATCCCCATTGATAAGGATGATATCTGATTTTTAAAATCATAAAAATCTGAAGTGTATTGGATCTGCATTTAAAAACAAATTCTGCAAATCATTTCTGTCCTTGCACGTGCCCACGCTTAGTCACTGAATTTGCTACCAATCTGGAAATTTCGGGTTGTTTTTGTTTCCTTCGCATCTTTTCGATTCAATTTCGTCTCTTCAGTGTTGAAAATCATCTGAGAACAATTAAGGGACAAATCCATCAATTTTGAATAGTAATTTCAACACATTAGAGAGATTTATATACCAAATGAACGCAAAATGACAACTTAACAGGTAATTTCTATCAATTCGGCTCCTTCGACTTTAGCTGTACCAACTTCATTCCAACATAAAGGTGTCTTGCATTTTCTGCCATACAGTGCTTCATATGGTAGCATACCGATACTTATCTGATAACTATTGTTATAAGAAAATTCTATCAAACGAAAGTGCCGGTCCTAGCTGCCTTGGAACCCCATTACACATGCTCTCAGCATGTCCTCTAACGTCTAAATAGTCCTCTCCGACTGACCATCAGTTTGGGGGTGAAAAGCAGTACCAAACTTCAGTTTAGTCCCCAAAGATTCCTGAGATTTTGGCCAACATCAAGGTGTGAATTTCGAATCCCTATTCGATATTATAGAAACTAGCACCCCGTGCAGCTTCATAATCTCATCAATATACAGCTTTGCCAACCTCTCTAATGAGTAGGTTGTGTGGATAGGCAGAAAATGAGCAGAGTTCGTTAATCTATCCACTATAACCCAAATAGCATCGTGAACCTTTGATGTACAAGGTAGTCCAACGACAAAGTCAATTATCACGTGCTCCCACTTCCATTCTGGAATAGGCAAAGACTGTAACATACCTACTGGATTCTGATGCTCTACCTTTATCTATTGATAGGGAAGGAATCTGGTTACAAATTCTGCTATCTCTCTTTTCGTCCCTGGCCACTAATAGCTCTCCCTAAGAGTTCAATACATCTTGGTGCTACCAGGATGCATTGCATAAGCTGAACTATGAACTTCTTCCAAGATAGCTCGCTTGAGATCTTGGTCATCCGGTACACAGACTCTGTTTTTGAAGACTAACAACCCGTCTTCTCTTAGTAGGAACCCCTCATCCTCTTTCGATGGTAATTTCTCTCGAATGATCTTTAGCTCAGGATCATTGGCCTGTGATCTCCTAATCTCATCAAATAGCGTTGGCCGAACTTCAAACCGTGCTAGCAGTGCTCTGTCATTCTCAGCCATTGAGAGTCCAACTCTAAGGCTCCGTATACTTATCAAATGAGTCATATAAGGATTTTGCCTGAGAGTTACTACCAAACAGGACTTACGACTCAGTGCATCGGCTGCCACATTTACTTTCCACAAGTGATAGTAAATCACTAAGTCATAATCCTTAATTAATTCCAACCATCTTCTTTGTTTGAGGTTTAGCTCCTTCTGTGTCATTAGGTACTTCAGGATTTTGTGATCAGTATATATACGGCAAGTCTCCCCATAAATATAGTGTCTCCAAATCTTGAGTGCAAACACCACCGCTGCAAGCTCCAAATCATTAGTAAGATAATTTAGTTCATGCTTCTTCAGTTGTCCAGAAGCATAAGAGATCACTCGCTCGGCTTACATAAGTACACAACCAAGTCCCTGATGACTGGCATCACTGTATAACTCATAACCAACCCCCTAGGTAGGTAGAGCAAGCACTGGTGTAGAAGTCAATCATCTCTTCAGTTCTTAAAAACTCCCCTCGCATTTTTCACCCAAATGAAATTTTACCCCCTTTCGGGTAAGCCTCGATAAAGGGGCTACAAATACTGAGAGCCCTCAATAAATCTTCGATAATAACTGGCTAATCCCATAAAGTTGCAAACTTTTGTCACATTCTTAGGCTGTTCCCACTCAAGTATAACTTTCACTTTTTTTTGAGTCCTTATAAATACCTTCTCCTGATACCACATGCCCAAGGAATCCTATCTCTTTCAACCAAAATTTAGACTTTGAGAACTTCACATATAACTATCTTTCACGAAGTATTTGCAATATAATTTACAAATATCTAGCATGCTCCTCCCCATCCTTAGAATATATCAGAAGGTCATCAATGAAGACTATGACAAACTGATCAAAGTAAGGATGGAACACCTTGCTCATGAGATCCACAAATGCTGCAGGTGCATTTGTCAATCCGAACGGCATCACCAAAAAATTATAGTGTCCATAACTCATCTGAAAAGCCATCTTGTGCACATCACTTTCAGCAATTTTCAACTGATGGTATCCAGACCTCAGATCTATCTTTGAGAATACTGTCGATCCTCTCAACTGATCAAACAAGTCATCGATCCTGGGGAGTGGATATTTATTTTTAATGTAATCCTGTTTAACTGTTGATAATCAACACATAAGTGGAGAGTTCAATCGTTCTTCTTGACAAACAATACTGGTGTTCCCCATAGTGAATGACCTAGTCTGATGAAGCCCTTATTCAATAACTCTTACAACTGAACCTTCAGCTCTTTTAATTAAGTTGGTTCCATGAGATACGATGGTAAAGATATCGGTGTTGTCTCAGGGACCAACTCAATCGTAAAATCAAACTCTCGATTAGGTGACAATCTAGGTAACTCCTTTGGGAAGACATCGAGTAACTCACATACAATAGGGACATCTCCAAATTTGACCCTCTGTGTCAAAGTGTCAATCACATGTGAGAGGTATACCTGGCATCCCTGACGAATCAACTTCTTAGCCTTGATCATCGATATCAAACAACTTGGGAACACCTGTCGATTACTAGTAAACTTAATTAGGACTCTACCCTGAGTGTCAAGCTCCACCTCCTTCTTAAAACAATCAACTCTTGTGCGATGCCTCTCTAACCAGTCAATCCCTAATATCACTTTGAAAGCTTGAAGATCAAGGGGAATAAGATCTGCCTCTAACACAACATCATCGACCTTTACCTCACAAGTTGTATATGCTTCATTATGAACCACTTGCTTTCTAAGAGGAGTTACTATAATGAAAGGGGGACCTAATGGCTTCAGGGGATGACTAATGTCCTCTAGATCGAGTCGTAAAGGTCTAACCTTGCAACAACTTCCCCTTCCTTATCCAACCATGCTATCATTATAAAATCAAAGAAAAAGACGTTATTTATTAAAATAGAACGGACTAAGCCTAGCTTATCTGATGTCCCTTACACCCTAAGGAATGTCGACAAGTACTCTCACCTAGGTCGAAATCATTTGACTGTTAAGGATGCCAACGTAACGATCTGAGAGTCAACTTCTCGACCAAAGACTATCAACACCCATACTCAACTCTTAAGGCTCATAAATCTTTTGAAAACAGTAATAACACTTTTGAAAACATAAAAACCTTTCTCTAATACTAATTTAATTGTCATGACCCGGAACCATATCGGGCATATGACAACCGTTGCATACTCGAGCTAAGGATACTCACAGTACCCTTAACTTGACTATGCAAGGCTAACTGGACATCTTTAAAAACATTTCGGCAGCACAACGACTGTAATTTGAAAATCCCAAAATAAAAAAACACTTGTAAATAAATTTCAAACACATTTATATATTCAAATTAAAACTTTTCCACAACTTTTGGGCTTTGAAGTCCACTCAAGAGCAATCTCAGCAATAATACAAAATATTCATACATAAAGCCATTTACAAACCACAAGATAGACAAGAATTAATTTTACAAAATTATAAAGCATATCAACATAATCATGATCCACTGTATTACAACAAAAGTACAAAATAAAGACTACCCACATGCGGTAATGGTCTGAATATGTTAAAAGACCGCACGAACCACTCAGAGCTTCAAGCTCACCAAATTAAGCTGCATGGTTGGAAAGCGGAGGGGGTGAGTACATTATGTACTCAGTGAGTTGGAAAAAGACATATATCACAAATAGAACCCGGGACACACCAAAACGGTCTAAATAACCTGAGGATGGTTTTACACATCTAACATGCACATAACCACCTATGAAGTGAATATGCATGATATAGAAACACATAGACCTAGTATATGACTCATGCCATACTAGTTAGGAACCACATAGGCTTAGTTGATTTATCACTCTTTTAATGAACATAGGTTCCAATTCCAGTACGCATGAGCAAAAAAGCATCACATGTAAAAATTAAATCTCGTCAGGAAGCCAAATCTTATAATAAGCCAAAACAATTATGTGTGTCACCATTAGTCAGCCAAACTAGTGTGCACACTCACCGAATCCTAGTGTTGACTCAACTTTCATCTGCGGTGAGTCCAGACTATGGTTGACAAGAGCGTCATGACCCTAAGTGATGACCTCATCGGTGACCAGACCTTTTAGTGTGCAATCACCCACGAGAACTGTAGAATGGTATCGTTATAAGGACTTGACTTTTATGTACCAGCGTTAAGGGTTAGGGGTTCGCTTAATCTGTTGTGCCCAGTACATGATTGGTCAATCGTTTCCTTACCAATCACAAAAAAATAATCTACAAATATTAAATACAAAAATCAAGTAAGGCACATGCTTTTATTTCTCGGTCCAACTGATAAAATGGAACCTTGTCATGACTTTAAGCCAAAAGAGAACACATACATGCAACGTGCATGACTTGGTTATGCACATTTAAGTTCCAAAACATTATTTCATACAATAAAAGTCATTTTTTGCACTTTAGGTGCAAAGTTGTTCAAAATTGTAGTTTCAAAAACTAAAGCATTGTCCTTTGCACTCCAAGTGCAGGATTGGTGAAAACAATATCATTTCTCAAAATATGTAATGAAAACATCAATTGCACTCCAAGTGTAAAGAGTTATTCAAAACAGTGTCATTTATTAAATACACAAGAATACTAGCATGTATTTGAGATTCAATTCTACTATGCATTACCTAGGTTCAAAATTCACATACAAGTCATTATGCATATCTTGGGTTGTCCTAGTCCCATTTGGGAGACATGTTTTCCCCAACTCACCTCAAATGAAGGTGTACACTCCTTTGATTTCACTAATCCTCTATACGAGCTCTTGATCCAGAGATCCCGAGCCTTTATACATACAAATGTAATGTAGTTACTACTCAAACATATATCTCATATTTATACACCATCGCATAAGTGTATAAATGTAACATCCCATTTTCATACTAAAGGTTAGAACCTTAAAATATGGCATATGTGAGATCAATGAGAGATTAAGAAAAATGCATCTCATGCTCATTTATAATGTTAGCATACAAGCAAGGGAATTTGAATTTTTGCACATTAAAATGATTGTTCAAGCATTCATTGACATTCCGAGTATAAATGATTGGTTTAATGTTATTATAATATGAATAATGGATTTTGTGTTCTGAAAATTTATTTGGTGTATTAAATTAGGGATTTAGAAATTTTGGTGAAATATAGAAAATTCCTAAATTTTTGGGTAATTATGGATTAGAAAAAATGCCAAGTGGTAGGACAATTGATGAATGACAGTAGCAATAGATGTCAAATGACAGTGGAAAGTTTTATAGATGAATTTGAGATTTAATGATAAGTGTCATTGAAAATTTAGGAGAAATTTTGGTTGAAAATTGGAGATAAAATGGACTAATAGATTCAAGGACCAAAAGTGGAACCATAGGAAAGTGACAAGTGTCACTACCACTCACCACTTACTATTTTCTTAACCAAATTTAAGACCATTTCATGGTCTTTCACTTGACCATTCACGACACATGCGCCATTTCTCCATCTTTTTCATTTTTCTTCATCTTTTTCTCTTCTTCACTTATGACACTCTCTTTTCCAAGCATCAAATGGATCCTTGCTTTCTTCCATTGCTAGCCACTTAACTATCTAACTATCTTCTTTTTGTTACTAAAAGACCCAACCCATTTCACCTTGAAAGTTGATTTTCATGGGTGTTGGAGGAGATAGGGTTCTTGAAGACTCTTGAAGAAACCTTGGGTAAATCAAGTAAGTAACCTATTACTCTTCATGACTTTGATGAATGAAGCATGTTTGATAATAGTTAAAGGTTAAATGTTTATGAAATAAGGATGAGTATATGCTAAAACTTGGAAGAGAAATGTGGATAGATTCATGTCTTGCTTTTGTGTTTTGATGGATAAGAGATTATGGAATGATATAATGTTGGATTAATTGAGTAAATGGTGTTTTAAGTGTGTTGGAAAAATGTTAGTTGTAACATTCTCCGTTGATTATGCATCTGTAATTTAACCATAATTTGTTCTGTAGATATCCAAATGAGGTGATTTCTGATTTGGATTAAAGTATATACATATGGCTACATTTTGTATGAAGACATAGAATTCAAATTCTATCTTTAAGAGTTTCAAATTTTGACTTGCAGTTGAGTATTGGGTGTAGGAAAAAGTGCAAAAAAAATGGATTTTTGTTCTGTTTTCTTGATGAATTAATGTGAATCTCCTTGGGTCTTTTTGTAATGAAATAAAATGAGTCTAGAGCTAAAGAAAGGAGTAATGTGGTATCTTGAAATAAGAAGAATTAAGGTGATAGTTAGAAGTGAATGAAAGTGGAAATGAAGTTGAATATTTGTAGGAAGTTGATGATGAATTTGTATATATGTATATGTTCTGTTATTAGTGTTCATGATCAATATGGACTATAATTTGTTTATGGATGATATTAAGTTGACATGGAGTGAGAATGAAGAGTAAATGATGTAGAAAAAGTGATCTTTGTACAATTTGTGTTAGGTGTAAAATAGAGAAAATTGGAAGATGAATCCTGTTTACTGCTTTATGTGAAAGTTCGTCGTGGCCAACTTCTTGTTTTTCCGTAGCCAACTTGCAGGATTTGATGAGGATTCCTCTCGGGACACTTTCTCCGCGGCCAACTCCTGGCTTTGCTGTGGCCAACTTTCCTGCATAGCCTAAACATGCTTCGGTATTTTGACAATATATCGATCTATAGTTATCCAAATAGAATGATTCATGATTTAGATTAAATTATAGACATAGGGCTACAAATTGTCTAAAGAAATTGAATTTTAATTCTATCTCTAGAATTCCAGATTTCTAAATTTAGGTTTAGTATAGGATATTGATTTAGTTTATGAACAGTCTAAAATATTTGGAGTATAAATTTTGAAATACTGAACTAAATTGAATGATCTTGGTGTCATTAGATACTTAAGACAATGGGGAACATTTTTTAGAAGAAAGTGTTATCAAATTACCTCATTTTCTTTGTCAGAATGAACAAGAAAACTAGACCCGAAGGTCTGAAATTTTGGAGAATTTCTAAGAAAGAATGAGAGTTTGGATATTGTATAATTATATAATGTTAGAATAACATTAATGAAGGAATTGTTGGTATTAAAGCACCAAAGACATGTGTATAATGGAAACGTAGAGGTTTATGTGATTGTAGTGTGATTCAAAGGAAATGAATAATGGGTATTAAATAGAAGTGAATGAGAGTTAGATATTGTGAGAGCTAATAATGCTAAAAATGGAATGGTGAGTAATTGAGTTATAAAATGAGAACATGGATAAAATGTGAAATTTGATAATATACCCGAGATTGTCATTGAGCATGCATTGTACATAGTCCATATACACATTTGTGCATAAATGAATACTTCAGATTGTGTAATTATTAATGTGTGTGTAACGTGTGTATTGCATAATATTGATGTGCAGGATAAAATGTCCGCATCGAGACGTTTCTAGATCTTGGAAGCAAATGCTAATCTGGAGCGTACTGTGAGTCAACCTAGATGGTCTTATTTCATTGTTTGTTCTGTTTTCAATTTTTGTATTGAATTATTACTAATGTGAATGTGATTGAGATAATTTCAGACATTAATGGTCCGAGGAGTTTGATAAATGTAAGAGAAGTGCTCCTTGTATGTGAATTTGATGAAATATGTGTTTTCTCAACTTAAATGTTGAATGCCGGACCAAGTCCAAAGAAAAATGTGAATGTGTATATGAATGAAATGTGTATTCTCAACATAAATGTTGAATGCCGGTGTCGGACCCCGTTACTGGAGCCCGACGTTCGCATTCAAATAGCAGACATTTTACTCAAACACTTGCATTCCAATCTAACCCCTTTTTAGGCTCGTCTCCATTCAAGACTAAATATATCAAGAAATAGCGTTGGTGAGTCCACAATTTACATATGAACACTCCTTCTGTGTTTGGCCTATCTTCTGTGTTTTATCATCTGTGGTTGACTTTTACTGTCTGGGTTGACCACCTCGATCATCTGTGTTTTATCGTCTGTGGTTGACTTTTTTTCCGTTTGGGTTGACCACCCCGATCGTCTGCGTTTTATCTTCTGTGTTTTGACATTATCGTCTTTGTTCTGACGTCATCACAGACGATTCCTTTCGTCTGTGTGCAGACGTGTCGTTTGTGTGCAGACGTGTCGTCTGTGTTTTATCATCTGTATTCTGACGTCATCACAGACGATTCCTTTCGTCTGTGTTTTTCCTTGCCTTTGTGTTGTGATGTCAGCATAGACGATTAACTTCATCTGTATTTTTCCTTTGCGTTCAGAACACAATCTCTCGAATTCTAACCTGCTATTCTAATACAACGACCTTGGCAATTTCAACAGAGGAGAACATGCACATATACATTTCATTAT
>JAOQMS010044487.1:0-10286 GCA_027563885.1 Erythroxylum longipes | reverse complement strand
ATTAAATTTCGCTTTATTATGATTCGTGTTAATCATTTTATAGAATTAAATAGATCTTGGTTTTCGGGAAATCAAAAATCACGAAAACGTTTCGTGATTATTCCGCTACGGTTCGGATCAGATTCTAACCTGATTTCCCAACATTAAGCACCTCTATAACTGCATCACAATGCTCCGCAATCACTTCGACTAAACGTGAACTTGTTACATGTAGACGATACGGCTGCATCTCAGCCTAAATTGTAGTGATATGGTTTAACTATTTTCCTTAAGTTACTATTTTTCCTTAAGTTACGCATAAATCATTCACAGTGTAAATTAATACCTTTCATTCACAAATGTAATTAGTCAATGTAAGTAATTGTAGGATACTGTAATTATTCTATCTAAACAAATTCCTAAAGGTGAATGAAATCATCGTTACCTTGAAATCCTTTATGGTATCAGAGCACCGATCACCCCATAACTTTTCTTTCCCGTCAACTTAAGGCGACAACCCTAAAACAACTCTTCCTCATCTCTATTTTTTTTCTCTTCTTTTCATCCACTTTCATAACTTCCTCTTCTGCTGCAACCGACTCTCCAACAGCCACCTCCATGACACATCCTGTTATCCCAAACTCACCAGACCCTAATCATCCCCTCATCACTATCAACATTGCTCATCACACCACTGTAAAGCTAACCCCCACGAACTATCTTTCATGGAGAATGCAGCTTCGTGCACTCTTGCTGGCTACGCTTTGCAAGGCTATATTGATGGTTCTGTTTGTAAGCCTCCATCCACTATCATCATCGACGGAATTGAAGTACCTAACCCAGCCTTTGCTCACTGGTTTCGACAAGATCAATTCATCTTCAGTGCCCTAGTTGGTTCTCTTTCAGCAGCATGCATCCCGTTACTCAATCGCGCAACCACAAGCGCTGAAGCCTGGCAGATTCTTGATACAACCTACACTAAGCCTTCACGAGGTCATATCAATCAGATTCGTGAGCAGATAAAGAGACCTGTTCAAGGATCTCGCAGCATTACGGAGTTCATGAATTTTGTCCGAGGTCGCACAGATGAACTTGTTATTCTCGGCAAACCAATGGATGAAGAGGACCTCTTGGAACGTATATTGGATGGTCTTGATGATGCCTACAAATCCATCGTTGATGCCGTTAACGCCAGGGACACTCCCATTAGTTTTGACGAGCTTCATGAGAAGCTCCTTAACAAGGAACTCTCTCTTCGCCGCACCTCTGCACTACCAGCACCTGTGATACCAGCCACCGCCAATCTGGCTTCTGCACTCAATCGTGGCCAGAATAGACGTCCACAGCAACAGCAGCGGCAAAACCTTACTCCCACCTCACAGCCGTGGTATCAATCTTCCTCCCAGCAGCAACAAGAACGTACAGCAGGACGTGGTTATCAGGGAACCTGCCAGCTGTGCAGAGTTTTTGGCCACTCCGCACGTCGCTGCTCTCAGTTCAGGATTGTGCAGAGCCAGCCGTAGCACCAGCAGGTTCAGTTTCCACAGCAGCGTGCAGGAAATCCACGTCCAGTAGCTATGCAACCTTCTACTCCCTGGCAGCCGCATGTCAACTTTGCAGCATCTTCGGATCAATCTTCGCCAACTTGGCTCTTGGATAGTGGAGCATCACATCATGTGACCTCTGACCTTGAGAACCTGTCCCTTCATAATCCATATGAAGCACTTGATAATGTTGTTATTGGTGATGGGTCTGGCCTTCAAATTACTCACACGGGTTCCGTACCTCTTTCCTCTCAAACTCGTGTTTTTAAACTTGAAAATGTGCTATGTGTTCCACATATGAAACAAAACTTGTTGTCTGTTTCTAAACTCCGTCGCTCGAATAATATACCTGTTGAATTCTTACCCTCTTGTTTTGTGGTAAAGGATCTACGCACGGGGGCACATCTAGTGACGGGACCAACTAAAAATGGTGTTTACGTATGGCTGGACTCTACGTTGCCATCTCCTCCTACAATTCATGTTGCCAGTGTCAGTCCATCTTTCTCTGTGTGGCATAATCAGTTAGGTCACCCTACTACTCCAATAACTAGGTCTATCATGTCTAGGTTTAAATTGCCTTTATCCAAGTCTATTTCAGATAATACATGCAATGCGTGTCATTGTAATAAGAGCCATAAGCTCCCGTTCTACGAGTCTACACTTGAATCTCATAAACCTCTGCAACTTATTTACTCAGATGTCTGGACCTCCCCTGTTATATCTGTTGATCATTTTAAATAATATCTAGTGTCTGTTGATCATTACACTCATTACATGTGGCTTTATCCTTTACTTTGCAAATCGGATGTTAGTAGTGTTTTTCCTCACTTTAAAGCGTTAGTGGAAAATTTCTTTAATTGTCGTATACAAACTCTATACTATGATAATGGGGGAGAATACTTAAGCTTAACATCCTATCTCTCGTCTCAAGGCATTACCCATTACACTTCTCCACCTCACACTCCTGAACATAACGGCTTTGCTGAACGACGACATCGTCACATAGTCGAAACAGGTCTTACTCTCTTATCTCATGCATCTATGCCTTTATCCTACTGGTTATATGCCTTTATCACTGCAGCCTATCTCATTAACCGCTTACCCACGCCTACTCTTAATATGGTGTCACCTTATGAAAAACTCTTTACCAAGCCCCCCAACTACGCTAAGCTTCGTACATTTGGTTGCTTATGCTACCCTTGGCTTAGGCCTTACACCGCTCATAAACTTGAGTCTCGCTCCCGACCTTGTGTATTCTTAGGGTACTCCAATACTCAAAGTGCTTACCTATTCCTTGATCCTTCCACCTCCAAAATTTACACCTCTCGCCATGTCAAATTTGTGGAATCTACATTCCCGTTCTCCGCATCTCCATTGCATAGTTCTCCCCCGTCTGTTGAGTCCATTCAAGATTGGCTACCCCCAGCATACGTACTCCCCACGTCATCACAGATCTCCGACATACGTAACACATCGGCTTTGGCACTCCACCCCAGTTGTGCTCCCCCTATGCCTCCCTCTCCATGGTCGGCACGTGCAGTACTTACTCCATCTACATCATCCCCGATCTCTTCCACACAACCCTCCTCTTCTGATACCCAACATCCACAGCCCACTACTGTTAGATCACCTCCTCACATCTCCTCACAAAACGTTCACCCCATGACCACTCGAACCAAAAACCACATTACCAAACCTATTCACAAATTGAACCTTACTGCCCAAGTCAGTTCCTCCTCTGATATTGAACCCTCCACTGTTGTCCAAGCTCTCAAAGACCCAAAGTGGAGACAGGCTATGTCTGAGGAGTTTAATGCTCTAGTTCGAAATGGCACATGGGAGCTTGTTCCGCCTACTCAAGCTCCAAATCTTGTGGAATGCAAATGGATTTTCCGTACTAAGCATCTCTCTGATGGTTCTGTTGACAGGTACAAGGAGCGCCTAGTGGCCAAGGGTTTCATCAACGACCGGGGGTAGACTATCACGATACCTTCAGTCCAGTAATCAAACCCACAACCATCAGACTGGTCCTCACAGTTGCTGTTAGTCGTCGCTGGCCTATTCGCCAACTTGATGTCAACAACACTTTCCTCCAAGGTCGCCTGTATGAAGATGTTTATATGACACAACCTCCGGGTTTCATTGATCATGATTTTCCCCAGCATGTCTGTAAGCTACATAAGGCTATTTATGGCCTCAAACAGGCACCTCGTGCATGGTACTCTGAACTTAAGAGTTTTTTACTTACTCAAGGGTTTACTAACTCTCATGCAGATACCTCTCTCTTCATTTATCATCACTCTGGTCACACTGCCTACTTGTTAGTCTATGTGGATGATATCATTATAACAGGTCCTGACCACCGCTTTGTTCAGCATCTCATTGATATTCTTGCTACTACATTTTCTCTGAAGGACCTTGGACCCCTGTCCTACTTTCTTGGCATAGAAGTGACTCCTCACCAAAGAGGTCTTCTACTCTCACAAAGGAAGTACAGTCATAATCTCCTCACTAAGATGAACATGTTACACTCCAAACCTGTTCTCACTCCCTTGGCCACGGATCAACCTCTAAAGCTCACGTCTAGCACCTCGTTGACTGATGCCTCTGAATACAGAACAATAGTTGGTAGTCTGCAGTATCTCAGTCTTACTCGCCCAAATGTGGCCTACAGTGTGAATAAGCTGTCGCAGTTCATGCATCGTCCCACAACAACTCACTGGCATGCTGTGAAACGTCTCCTTC
This sequence comes from Erythroxylum longipes, assembly GCA_027563885.1. Classification (NCBI taxonomy): domain Eukaryota; kingdom Viridiplantae; phylum Streptophyta; class Magnoliopsida; order Malpighiales; family Erythroxylaceae; genus Erythroxylum; species Erythroxylum longipes. Next base: position 6,018 of record JAOQMS010044487.1, on the reverse strand, counting down.
GTTATCTTCGGGGCACTTCAGACCTTGGGATTAGTATTCGACCGACAACTCCACTATCCTTACATGCCTTCTCTGATGCTGACTGGGCTGGCAATAAGGATGACTATACATCTACTAGTGCCTATGTTGTCTATCTTGGCGGGAATCCCATCTCCTGGAGTTCTAAAAAGCAACGAATGGTTGCTCGTTCCTCTACTCAAGCAGAATACCGTGCTGTTGCTGCCACTGCTGCTGAGTTACGATGGGTGTGTTCTCTCCTCTCCGAAATGGGTATTGTCTTACCTTGGGCACCAGTCATCTACTGTGACAATATTGGTGCCACACATCTCTGTTCCAATCCCGTATTTCACTCTCGGATGAAACACATTGCCCTCGACTTTCACTTTATCCGAGAGCAGGTTCAGAATGGTAGTCTTTGGGTCACTCATGTTTCTTCGGCGGACCAACTAGCAGATGCTCTCACTAAACCGCTCTCACGGGCTCCTTTTCTTTCACTTCGGGACAAGATTGGCCTCTGTCAACGACAGTCCATCTTGCGGGGGCATGTAGACTATACGGCTACATCTCAGCCTAAATTGTAGTGATATGGTTTAACTGTTTTCCTTAAGTTACTATTTTTCCTTAAGTTACGCATAAATCATTCACAGTGTAAATTAATACCTTTCCTTCACAAATGTAATTAGTTAATGTAAGTAATTGTAGGATATTGTAATTATTCTATTTAAACAAATTCCTAAAGGTGAATGAAATCGTCGTTACCTTGAAATCCTTTATTACAAACAGCACAACTTTATACCTTGCATCAGGCAAATATAACTCTCCGGTTGCAGGGTAAGATGTATTTTGGGCAGAAGCTGATGATATTCCCGTACTTTTGGACCCTTCAATTTGCCCATATGTCGAAGCCTTATTTTTCCATTCTGTTGCAGGATCTGATGATGTTTCCGTACTTTTGGACCCTTTGGAAGCTTGACTGTTACTGGAATTTGTTTGAGGCTTCCAGTTCAGTTTGTACAGAAGTTAACGTCTGACTTTAAATGGAATTTGTTTGAGGATTCAACTCTAAGGGAAGTGATGACGATGGGTGAGCCTGAAGCTTGAGCATGTTCAGTAATGAATCTAGATTCTCAATACGTATGCCTTGAGATGATGATGATGATGGTGGGTGCATATGTTTCCCTTGACTTGAAGCTCTAAAGTATGTATCAACGTAACAGAGCTGTAGGAGCCATCTACTTTCTTTTCCATTGGTGGTCGTTCCAAGGATATCAGAACGTCATTTACAATGTCAACCACTACATTATACTCGGGGCTGCCAAGAACGACTAAGATTGAAATTTGGATAGAGATGATCCAGGTCGATTTAAGCCTTATACTCAGCTTAATATTTGATTGAGCTTCGGAAAGGTTGGTTTGTCAGATAAAAAGAGGGATAAAAACTCAAGTATGGATCAAATTTCTTGTGTTAGGCTTTGCAAAAAAAAGTCGAAATTAGATCACTTGGGTTCTCTTTTTGGCATAGATCTTTTCAATCATTAAAAAAATTGAAAAGGTTCGATTATTCGAAATAAATTTCAAAATTTACGAATTTATTAATATCAATTTTAAAAAATTATGAAATGTCCATTTCTTTGTATTTTTGTAACAAAATTTTAATTTGGGAATTGCTTATGTTAAATTTCAAGTCACATTATATATTGATTTAAAAAAATTGTTGAATTTGTTTCTTCTTTTTACTTAGAAAATGAAGTAATTTTGTCAAATTTAATTATGCTTAATTATATTTCAAGTTTTTGTTCATATCAAAATTTAAGTTTTACAATGAATTGAATTAACTAGTTCGAAGTTTTTTTAATAATTAATAATCATTTATTCCTAGTAATGTGCGAATAATACTCCCTTATCTCTTCTAACATATTGCAACAAAAGGAGCTATTTTTATTTTCATCTTGAATGTTTTAGAAGATTAATCCATGTAAGTTTCGTTACAATAACTTCAGTGACCAAATATTTATTTATTCTACATCGAATGAAATGAATTGTACAATACCTTACAAGTGATTGTAAGCAAAGGAATCTACTGTTCCTCCTTGTTAAATGAATTTTCTCCACTTCGAAATAAAAAATTTTAATACAAAAAGTGACATAATTATAAATTAATTTTTAATTAAGTATTTTTAAGTAAATAATTATGTAAAACTGAGTTTATTAATATATAAAAATGTATTTTTAATTTTAATATTTTTATTAAAAATATATTAAATTTTAATAGTTTAAAATGTTTAAGCTGAGTTTTATATAAGATAATCAAGCATAGATATTATTATTATGAAAATCATAAAATACTCTTTTAATTCAAGAGATTGAATGTTGAAGTCATGGTAAAAGAAATTTACTTTAATCTTGAAAATAATAATTGATCAAGAATTAAGATATATAAAAATTTACAAATATCATTGAAATTAAATCTATTATTACTTAATTCTAAATAGTTAATTCATTATATAATTTATTCGTAACATGTATTTAACATGATACCACAATGCATATTAAGTACATATATTTATAATTTTTTACAAGTAACATTATCATATTTTACTAAATATGTGCACTCCTACTTGCCAATGGCAATAGGTTGGGCTGAGTCGAGCTTAGTCCTGCCCAGGGTTAAGCCTAACCCCTTACTACTACAACATGGGTCCGAGCCTGAGCACGATTGGATAAGCCCAACCCAACTTTAAGCCTAAATTTTTTATAAATTAAAAATATAAAATCACATTGCTTTGTTTATAAAAATTGTGCCTCAGGCTAATGATGGATCTAGCCACAAGTTGTTGTTCTTCTCATTATTCCAACAACCCACCATATTAATCATGAGCATAAATTGAGGTGTTGGATAGCTGAAGACTTGGCTACTTTGAAACCACAAAACGTTGGTGGTTTGAGCCTATAAATAGGCTTGAGTTTTTGCAATGTTTGGGAGAAGAAAGAAAAGCAACAAAAGAGAGAGTTTTTGAGTGAGCAACTCAGTGCCAGATGGTGTGGTAACGATGTCTATGGTCAAGAATAGACTACTCAAGGAAGAACTGCGGAGAAGAGATGTTGCCAGTATTAGTTCACAAGCCCTTATCATGGAGAATAGAGGCCAGAGCAAGAGTAGAGGTTGAAGGCATGGAAAGTTCAGGGATAGATCTAAGTCCAGGGAGAAGAGACATTGTTACCATTGCGGTAAGACGGGTCATCTTAGAAGGAATTGCTATCTTCTCAAACAAGAGAATGCAAACCGAAATCAAGAGAATGACAAAAACACATCTACTACAATCTTGGTGGAAGATGGCGAGGTAATGTTAGTTTCTCATGATGCAGATTGTTGTCATATTGTAAATGCAGATAATGAGTGGATAGTAGACTCTGGTGCTTCATACCACTGTGTTCCAAAAAGGGAATACTTTACTACTTATAAAGCAGAAAATTTTGGCACTATTAGAATGGGAAATCATAGTGTCTCACAAATAATGGGGATTAGTAACATCTGCGTAAAGACCAATGTCGGGTGCACATTAACACTCAAAGATGTGCAACATATTTTTGATCTGCAGCTGAACCTGATTTCTGGTAGTGTACTGGACAAGGAAGGTTATCACCATCATATAGCTGACAGTAACTAAAAACTCACCAAAGGATCTTTGGTGGTGGCGAAAGGAAGATTATACTACTCACTGTACAAGACGCACGCGGTGATATGTGTGGTTCAACTGAATGCAATTGAGGATGATGCTTCACCAAATTTATGGCACAGGCGGCTAGCGCATGTAAATGAGAAAGGGTTGAATATGTTGGCTAAGAAGTCCCTCATCCCAATAGCCAAAGGTAAAATAAACCCTTGTGATTATTGTTTATTTGGGAAGCAACATCGTGTGACATTTCAAAAGAGCTCCAGACGGAGAGACAACAAATTGGAGTTGGTACACTCTGACGTATGCAGTCCAATGGAGGAGAAATCTCTTGGAGGTAGCAGATACTTTCTTACCTTTATTGATGATTTCTCACAAAAAATATGGATATATTTGTTGTACACGAAGGACAAGGTATTTCAACATTTTCATCAGTTCCACGCGATGGTGGAAAGGAAGATCGGGATGCCATTAAAGTGTTTACGCACTGACAATGGTGGTGAATATATCTCTAGGGAGTTTAGAGATTATTGCAAGAAGCATGGTATCAGGCATGAGAAGACAGTCCCTGGTATGCCTCAGCACAATGGCATTGCTGAACAGATGAATCGCACCATTGTTGAAAGAGTCAGATCCATGCTCAAAATGGCAAACTTAACTAAGTCATTTTAGGGAGAAGCTGTCCATACTACTATCTATCTAATCAACCGACTACATTCAGTACCTTTGAACTTTGGCATTCCGGAGAAGGTTTGGACAGGTAGGAATATTTCATACTCTCACCTAAAGGTATTTGGCTACAAAGCATTCATGCATGTTTCGAAAGCGCAGAGATCAAAACTTGATGACAAGTCGGTGCCTTGCATATTTGTTGGTTACGGAGACGAAGAGTTTGGCTACAGGTTATGGGATCCAGTGAAAAATAAAATTGTCAGGAGCCGAGACGTGGTATTCTATGAGATCTACAAGTGGCGGTGTTGTTGATATTACACCGGTGAGTATTCCAATAGATGATGCCACAGGAGGAGGATTGCTAGAATCAGAACAGGAAGAAGAAGAACCAGTCATGGGGGATCAAGAGACGGTTGTAGATGATGATACTGATGTAACGGGTGTTGAGCAGGGGGAGCCAGAGAACCCCATTCCACCGGAAGGAGTTGAACCTCAATTAAGAAGGTCAACTAGAGAACACCAACCATCTACAAGGTACCCTAGTTCTGATTATATTTTGATTACTAATGAGGGGGATCCAGATAGCTTCCAAGATGTGCAATCTTGCAAATATAGAGATTGCTGGATGAAGGCCACGCAAGAGGAGATGAATTCTTTGCAGAAGAATGACACGTACGAGCTGGTGAAACTTCCAAAAGGGAAAAGAACACTAAAAAACAAATGGGTGTACAAGCTGAATAAAGATTATGGGAACTTAGGAAGATACAAAGCTTGATTGGTCGTCAAAGGTTTCACTCAAAAGAAAGGTATTGACTTTGACGAGATTTTTTCACCGGTTGTGAAAATGATTTTTATTCTAGTTGTGCTAGGTCTAATAGCCAGCTTGAACCTTGAGTTGGAGCAGCTCGATGTAAAAACTGCATTCTTGCCTGGGGATTTAGAGGAAAAGATATACATGGAACAGCCAGACAATTTCAAAGTCAAGGGAAAGGAGGACATGGTTTGTCGCCTGAAAAAGAGCTTGTATGGGTTAAAACAAGCCCTACGACAATGATATAAGAAGTTTGATTCTTTCATGGTAAATCAAGGCTACAAATGGACGAATGCAAATCCTTGTTTATATGTCCGGAGATACCCTAACGGTAAATTTATCATCCTTCTCTTATATGTTGATGATATGCTAATCGTTGGACCAGATGCAGATATGATTAGTAAGTTAAAGGGTGATTTGTTAAAGGCATTTGACATGAAGGATTTGGGATCAGTAAGGCGAATTTTCGGAATGGAGATTATCCGAGATCAGAAGTCCTGCAAGTTGTGGTTATAGTAAGAGAAATATATTGAACGAGTTCTTGAGAGGTTCAATATAAAGAATGCTAAACCAATTAGCACTCTGCTTGTCGCTCACTTCAAGTTGAGTAAGAAATCCTACCCATCAACGGAGAAAGAAAGAGAATATATTTCAAATGTACCATATTCTTCAGCAATCGGAAGTTTAATGTACACAATGGTGACGAGGAGTTAGAGTTACAGTGAAACACAACATTTGAAGATAGCGAAGATCTTCGAGGATAAGGATGCTAGTTTCCTAGTTAAATGTAATCTCTATCTTTTTGTTATCTTGTAGATTCTATCTTATCAGTTAGAGTCCTATTTAGATGGGGGTGTCATC
>JAOQMS010044486.1:0-10286 GCA_027563885.1 Erythroxylum longipes | reverse complement strand
AAAAATTCACTATTTGCTACTTATGTGCATATATGAATGCATGAATATGTCAATGCAATATTATACACTCCTAACCCAAGCCAAATTACCAAATTACCCTTCCCATAGGTGAGGGGATGTTACATTATGGGCCCTGTTGATACCATTGAGCTAAGTTCGAATGCTTTAAGGTTATTCGATTGTACTATTGATCAAGGTATCAGGGAATATGTGGTGTCTCCTTTCACTGAGTAGGTTATCGGGTGTTTTTTATGCGTAAGTTTTAATAAATAACCCTTGATAATCCGAAAGCACACGGTTCATTAGCGTAGTACATAAGGTGTCGATCCTATGAGGAGGGATTCTAATCCTAAAATCTAAGGCTAGAAACAAATACAATAATTCAAATTGTACGAAACTAAAAATAAGAACTCAATTTAATTAATCAAATCAAATAATGAATCAATCATAGAAATACTAATTACTAAGCAATTGCAACACACCCAAGAATTAACCTAAGGAAATTACCAATTGAGAGAAGGGAATTTTACCTATCCTTAATGCTAACCTAACTGATTATGAATTACTGGATTGTTGGTTCTAGACGATCCTAGGGTTGACTACTTTCTCTCGAGTTATAACCATTAACCCTAAATCATAAACCTTAATCAGATTATAGAGGTTGCAATCTCTCAATTTACAACCTATCTAAAACCCTAATTAGTTTTGAAGTTCTCTAATAAACAACCAGAAACCTATACAAGATCACTCTTCGCACAATTTATCGATTTGATTTAATTCTAATTTCTATTAAATCACCTAACTCTCGTTAGCCCAATTTAATCATTTTTTATTCGATTCACCCTCTCATTTTATTATCGAATAATGCAATCATAGAATTAAATCACAACTAATCCAATTAAAACATACAAAATTAGATTTCATTAATTCAAGAATGAAACTCTGAAGGTGAGTTTAGAACATCCTCAACATTTAGATCCTATCATCAACTATTCAATCCAATTTTATATAATGATAAAACTGAAAATAAACAGGAAATACAATCGAAATGGAGGATGGGAGGTAGTGATGTCGGGAAACCTCCTAATTTGGGAAATCCGTCGAGTTAACTTCTTCTCCTCTTCTCTCTTCCTTCTTCTCTTCCTCAATCTCTCAATGAATTCTCTCTAAGGTTTCTCAAGGTGGCTGATGCAAAAGCTCCCTTCCTTCCTTTTTGTCTTGTTCTTTAAATGTCCTTTGTGTTATGAGCAACCCTAGGATTTTTCCAGGGTCCAAAAAGTCTAAAAAACCGTCAAAACTTGATGTTTTTGAGTATCTACGTGTTAGCCCGATGCAGACCATGATCGTGGGCCACATTTGAGCCTTCTGTCATGATCGTGGCATGCTGTGTCATGATCGTGGGTTGTTGTTTCAGCCCAAATGTCTTCAAAACTTCTCTATTCTTCAATGTTGACCATGAAATACTAACAAACACATCAAAGTACCTCAGAAACATAATATTTAAGCTCAAAGATTTGTAATAACCTATAAAACACAAATAATTAACAAACTAACATAATTTTAACCTAAACACATACTAAATGATTGAATTAATAACTAAACACATATCAAACTAAGACCTAAACTGAGATGCAATTCACACTTATCAACATCTCCACCTTAAACGTTTGCTTGTTCTTAAGCAAACAAAGCAACAAACACACAAAAATCACATAGCAAACAATGCAATAATGTGACAATGACTTCAACTTCATGAAATAAATTTAACTTTAAAACACAATCATTCAAGTTATTCCAAATCATCAATTGTACACACACATTAATAATTCTTTGGTCATTCAAACTCTGTAACTACTCCTAAGTATGTTTTTATGAAAAGTTAACCTATTTACAAGTTTGGTAGGTTTTATTAGAAAACTTTTTTTAATTAATTTTTTTTGGACATAGACCTAGTCTTTTACTCGGAGGCAAACATTGGTGATGAATATCGATCTTGTTACTCAACTAAGTCATGTTTTTATTAAGATGCTTAGTTGGAACGTCCTTATAGCCTTTTGACATGAAGGCACACATTTGTGATGCGTCTCCATTCAGTTACTCAGCTACATCACGTTCTCAATTGCCTATTATCTCTATTCATAACCTGAAGGTCAGCGGAATAGTTATTTATTTAAAATTAACAAACAATTTTTTATTGCCTACCTTGTTGCTTTAGCTACTCGTTTTCTTGTAAAAATATTAGCAAAGCTATCTAAGTCAAAAGAACAAAAATTATAAATGAATGTGACAACTTATAGGGTGATAAGCTAACGCTAAATCCTAATTAACTTGCATATTTAGCCAAAGAACCTCGATTACTAATTTCGCGAGTTAATGACTCTTCATAACCTAACAAATTATGTTCAAAATTAAATCGATTTCAATCCATCTAAGCCACTGACACATTCACACAATTCATAATATGTAGCATAATAAACTATCATACAATATGAAAAATTCACACTTAAAACAAAACACATAACCATCCCCACACTCAATACATTATCCTTGATGTGAGAAGAAGACAAACAAGCACACATGGAAAGAAAAATAAAATAAAATAAAACAAAAACAAAAATAAGGGTTGAATTAATAAGAAAAGGGTTATAAATAGAGCTCACGGTGATGGAGGCGGGGATGATGTCGGAGGTGGTAATTGGATGCCTTGAGCCTCGAAGTATTGATGAATATGATGTATATCTCAGCTTTGACATTGTTGTGTTTAGGTCATCTCCTTCATCCTTCTTAAGTTCTCCGCAAGTGTATCTATAATTATCTTGGTGTTTGCGGAGATTGTATCAAGTGCTTTCTTCCAGCGAGGTTCGTCTGTGTCTTCTTCCTCTTTGAACTCCTCACTAGTCGAGTCCTCTTCTGCCTGCTGAGGCGGTGTTGTGCTTGAACTCGCCTGACTAGCCCTGATCTTCACGTGAATCTTTTGGTTGATGTCCCTAAGTTTCATGTTATAGGACTTAAGGATTTCAATACGCCACGAATGATGGTGATCTAGAAAATTTGAGAGGTAGATGGTTAAACCACTACAGTCCACCCCATAATACTCAGCAATGGCGAAAACCAAGTACCCCATACCCAAATTGTTGCTCCTTTTATGTAAAGTTGCAACAATAGTGTAAGGCCGTAAAATATACCTTAGTTGAAGCGATACATGTTCATGAAAGTACATGTAAGATAGGAGTTAAAATTATGCTATGAGTTGAATATGAAAGGTATATGACTTGAATTTTGGTATTGGTGGACTATAATTAGTAAATTGGAATTAATTGATACCATTAGAGAATTAAGGTATTTAAATGTACATTTGGATTAGGAAAAATGGTTAAGAAATAAGTTAAGTTTGTACAAAAAAAATTAGAATGATTAAGCCTATGAGTTGGTGACATTTGGCAAAGCTAATGCATTGACATTTGACAACATTCATTGTGTGACAAATGGTAGCATGATAAGAAGTCAAATGGAAATTAATGTGCGTGGATTAGTGGCAGCCTAATCCATTGATACATGGCATTACATACAAAGTGACACATGTTTAAGGAAATTGAAGACACCTAGCATTTTGGCTAAGCAAAGTTTTTGCTATGTTTCTCTTTCTTCACTTCACTGAAATCGCCCTTTTCTCTATAACTTATGGAATTTTTGTTGGGCTTTGTATTTTCATCACTTGAAGTTTTGGTAAGCTACTGAATCTAGAAAAAAGTTCTACTCTGCACCACTATTTTGTTAATGCTGAAATTTGCACAATAAACCTAGATATGTGCTGATTGCTTGGAAGGGTTGGTTTGGCTTGTTCTTTGAAGTAATTTGGAGTTGTTCTTCAAAGTTGTGAAGAGGTAATGGAGTACTAAACCTGCTATCATGATAGAACATGTCTTGTTTGGTGTTTTAAGTGGATATAATATGTATAGAATTTATGAAGAATTGTTGTTAGGTACTTGATAGGTGTTGGGTACTCATTAGGAAGTATGTTTCCATTGATATGCCATATCTTGACCTGTAGACATTGAAATGGGATGATTTTAAATTCAGATTAAACTATATTCATTTATCTACAACTTTCATGAAGAAGTCTAATTTAAATTCCATCACTAAAGGTTTTGAAATTTAGCTTGAAAGTGAGTTCTGGCCTTGGATGCAGTATTGAAAACTTGTGTCCTGTTTTTCAACAATTAAACTGTACTGATCTAGGTAGAATTAGACAAAGATGTCTTCATTAGAGTTGTATCTTGTTCTTTTATATTTCTAATGGTATCAAGTTTGAAATTTTTGGACATAGGGTTTGAGAGATATGTCTCTTTTAAATTAGTATATGCAGTAAGGGCGCACGATCGTGCATGATCGTGATCAATTCATATTTTTTAGGATTGCACGATCGTGCTTCCTTGTGTGCACATCCATGAATTTACAAAAATCATCTTAGTCACAGCCGTGTATGTGTGGTGCACACCCGTGCACTTCCACATGCACCAGACTTTACATTATTTTACTCAATCTTCAGTATTTTGAGTACAACTCATGGAATACTAAACCAAATTGAATGATTCTTATTGCGTTTGAAACTTAAGACATAGAGTAACATTTGTTTAGAAGAACTTATTGTCTAAAAATTTCAGATTATATGTCAAAATAACCATATACATTTGACCCGAAACTATCCTAGGAAAATATAGAAAACAATGTTAAACTTGATTGTGTAATTGTTGACATATATAAGAATATGACTCTTAACAATGGTTGAATTTTAACTTAATTGAGATGTTATTGTAAAGAATGTATGGTTTACAATGTTGAATTGCTTGGTGTGATCATAAATGAATGAATTCCAAAAACCTATGTATTATGATTTGGATAAGGATGTTTATGAATTGGGAATTTCTGCTATAATATTGTGATAATTCCAGACCATCAGTAGTTCGAGGAGTTTAATAGTTAGGATTGTGTTGGAAGTGCTTTCTATGTGTGTGAAATACGTAATTGCTAAAATGAACCTGTTTTGTTTTAAAACTATTTAGTGTTAGTCGTGGGTAAATAGGCATGCCTAGAAAGGTCTACAGCTGCTCTCGGACACATTTAAGGTGTCGACACTTCGGTGTCTCCTGATAATGATACTTTGGTATCTGAGACATACGTCTCTTCTGATATTGACACTTCGGTGTCTCCTAATATTGAGACACAAGTCTCTCCTATTTTATGATATCGATTACGGTATCTCCTGTATTAGTCCCGTTACCCACTTCTATATAAAAGATTAACAGTCTAACTTGTTTTGTATTCTGATACATGTTCAGTTCTGATATACACAAAATTTTGATTTGATACTTAAATTTGATATAAGATAAACTCTGAATTGATACAAATTTTATTATGATATGAAGGGTTTATACCCTATTCTGATAATTAGTTCTGACATCTATACAATTTGTTTTGATACTTAAATGAATAATTGGCAGTTTTATGTATGATTTAGTTATTCCCCGCTAAGCTTTATGCTTAGCATGGTGGTTTTGCCCCATGTAGGTTTAGAGACTGGGACAATAACAACCGCGATGGGTAACAAAGAATGTGTTTTGTTTTGGAAATGTATGTTTGGATTGCATGTATAATATGAGACATGATGTATTTTGTTAAACGTTTATAATTATTGTAATACAGAGTATATTTGAACTTGAAATATGTACCATTTTGTTTAAGGATTTGTAATGTATAATCTTAATTTAGGATGACTTGACACATATATTCGAATGAATTCAGTATACTGCTTAAATTTGTTTAAAGTCGAATATGTATGGAAACACAATGATTGGTTGCTTGAATTCTGGCTACGCTTTGTATTATTTTGATATGTTTTAAGTCCTATCTTAGGTAATATCCGCATATCCTTCTAGGAGGTCTGTGGATCTTACATTGTTTGGTATTAGAGCATGGTTTAGGCGATTCCAGTTTCATCAGCACTTAACTCATGCTATTACTTTAATGCAAGGGTTGTGTTTGGCCTAATGCGGTTTGTCCCATGTTTTGATTGTAGAATTAACTATGGAATGGTCTCACAAAGCTATCGGCGACGTTGTTGGGAGTAATAATCCTGAGCAATCTCGTCTGTCTAACTCTGGACCTTTTGGGATCAATCGAGGTGAAGCTGAGAAGCCACCTCCTCCTCCAGGTTAGGGTGAGACGTGGGTTAAGTTATCTCGGGGTATGATGACATTACTACACTGTATGACCACACCAAAGGCTTTGATTAACCAATTACAGAAGTATGTAGCTGAGGAATTTACCAGGACATCTTTGGAGAAATCTGAAAGAGCTAAGTTCTGGATAGAGAAAGTGAAAAGGGTCTTAGATGAAATCAGTTTTCCACCAGAGCAGATGGTGCACTGTGCTATATCTCTCCTTCAAGGAGTAGCTTACGAGTGGTGGAAGTTTGTTTTAAGAAGTCCTTAGCTACCAGTGCCTCTGACTTAGGATTTCTTTACCGAAGAGTTCAAAGCTAAGTATGTTACCGAGGCTTATAAAAAGGAGAAATGGAAGCAATTTTTGAACTTGAAGCAGCAGAATTTGTTTGTTGCTGAGTATAACAGGGAATTTAATCCGTTCAGCAAGTATGCACCTGAACTAGTACTTACTGAGGAGTTTTGATGTCATCAGTTCGAGGATGGTTTAAACAATTCGATCAAGGAGCATCTTGCAGCATTCACTTTATTACAGCAAGTAAATTATCACCAGCTGGCGCAAGCTGCTATGAAAATAGAAAGGTAAGAGATGGCAAAGAGAGAAAGGGCTTAGCAAAGGGGCTTTGTTAGAGGGGGTCGGTCCTTAGGCAAGCGGAGTCTTGAAGGTGTTTCCTTTGCACCGGAATTTACTAAAAGATCTGTAGCCAGGGGAAGACGACAAAATTTTCCCTCAGCGACAGTTCTAGTAGCAGTTCCTCAGCAGGTCGAGATTTTGGTGCTCCGGAGTGTCCCCATTGCTCTAAACACCATTGGTGTACTTGTTGGAGAGCTACAGGCGCATGTTTCCAATGTGGTGATACTATTCATTTGATAGCAAATTACCCTATGAGACAGTCTCAGACCACACAAGCCAGTAGGGAGACCTCTCATGCTCGTGCTGGAAACAGAGGACGAGGTAAAGGTCGTGGAGGATCTAGTTAGATTAGGTCTAATCCGAGTACTTATTTAGAAACTGTTGATCGACCTATTGTGCCTTCTACTCCAACTTGAGCTTATGCTTTGAAAGCTTGCGAGGATTAGGACACACATTAAGTCATTGCAGGTATGGTTTCTCTCTTTAATTCTGAAATGCATGCACTGATTAATCCTGGATCTACTCATTCCTATATCTGTGTTGATGAAATGTCTAATAAGGAGATTTCTATAGATCAGTTAGAGTATGACATTCATGTGACTAGTCCTTTAGGTAGTAGTGTGTTGGTTAATCAAGTGTATAGAAACTGTCATGTTACGACTCAAAGATATGAATCTATAGCAGATCTGATTAGATTACCTTTTCATGAATTTGATTTGATTTTGGTTATGGATTGGTTGACTAGCATTAGGTAGTGGTTGATTGTCATGCTAAGACAGTTATGCTAGGAAGCCTAATCAGCTTGAATTAGTATTACATGGCATTTGTACTAGTTCTTTAGCTAATGTGGTATCTGCTATGCAAGCACGAAAGCTCCTCAAGAAAGGATATGAAGCCGACTTAGTTTTTGTGTTTGATTCTAAGAAGGAGGGTGTTAAAAGATATTCCGATGGTGAATGAATTTTCGGATGTGTTTCCTGAGGAATTACCTGGACTCCCTCCCGAAAGGGAAGTGGAGTTGTCTATTGAAGTCATGCCTAACACTACTCCTATATCCAGAGTACCCTACAGAATGGCTCCTACTGAACTGAAGGAGTTGAAGGTGCAGTTGCAAGAGCTTCTAGATAAACATTTGACCTAGTGTCTCACCGTAGGAAGCACCGGTCTTGTTTGTCAAGAAAAAGGATGGTACACTACGAATGTTCATCGATTACAAGCAATCGAATAGAGTCATAGTGAAGAAAAAATATTAGTTGCTGAGAATTGAAGATCTGTTTGACCAATTGAAAGATGCAGGAGTGTTCTCAAAGATAGATCTGCGATTGGGGTACTATAAACTTCAGTAAAGGATGTGGATATACCAAAGACTGCATTTAGGACCCATTATGGACATTGCGAATTCCTGGTAATGTCATTCGGGTTAACTAATCCTGCAATGGCATTTATGGATATGATTAATAGAGTATTTAGGCCTTATTTAGACTAGTTTATGGTAGTTTTTATAGATGATATCCTGGTCTATTCTAAGAATGAACATGACCATACTAAGCATCTCTGAATTTTGTTACAGACCCTGCGGGAGAAACAGTTGTATGCTAAGTTGAGCAAGTGTGATTTATGGATTTAAGAAGTATCTTTTCTAGGTCATGTTGTCGCTTCTCAAGGGATTAGAGTTTATCCTAGTAAGATAAAAGCAATTGTTAACTGGAAGCCACCAATGAATGTGACGGAAGTGAGGATTGTTCTGGGTTTGGCAGGTTACTATCGCCAATTTCTGAAGGGATTTTTGTTGATAGCATCCCCTTTAACTAAACTGTTATGAAAAGGAGTGAAGTATGAATGGTTTGATAGATATCAGAATAGTTTTGATCAACTGAAAAGTATGCTTACTAAAGCTCCTATATTGGCTCAACCTACTTCTGGTAAGGAGTATGTTATGTTTAGTGATGCATCTAGAAATAGTTTGGGTTGTGTTTTGATGCAGGATGGAAAGATAGTTGCTTATGCCTCTAGGTAACTAAAGCCACATGAACAAAATTATCCTACATATGATCTGGAGCTTGCGACAGTAGTGTTTGCCTTGAAAATTTGGTGACACTACTTGTATGGTGAAAGGTGTAGAATTTTCACAAATCATAAGAGTTTGAAGTATCTGCTTACCCAGAAAGAACTCAATGTGAGATAATGGCATTGGTTGGAACTCTTTAAAGACTATGATTGTATTGTGGACTACCATCTGGGTAAGGCTAATGTCGTGGCTGATGCTTTAAGTCGGAAGGCTATTTCAGCATTGTCAGTGCAGCATAGTGAATGGGGCCTTATATCTGAAGGAACTTTAATAGCTCAATTAAAAGCTAGGCCTACCTTGAGGCAAGAAAATTTTGATGCTCAGAAAGTTATTAATAAGTTGCAACAACTTCTTTTGGCGGCTCGGGAAGGTAAACAACCTGACTTCTTTGTGAAAGGAGATGATAATTTGTATTATAAAGATCGGTTATGTGTACCAGCTAATGATGAATTAAAAAAGAAGTTATTATTTAAGGCTCATAATACTGTTTTCACTATGCACCCTGGTGGAAATAAAATGTATCAAGATCTGAAGCAATATTACTGGTGGTCGAGTATGAAACGATATGTTGTGAATTATGTATCTAAATGTTTGACATGTCAGCAAGTTGAAGCTGAGAACCAAGTTCCATCTGGTTTGTTACATCCTATTTTTATTCCTCAATGGAAATGGGATAACATTACTATGAATTTTGGCACGGGACTTCCTTTGACTGAAAGGAAGCATGATGCTATATGGGTGATTGTTGATAAGTTCATCAAGTCTGCTCACTTTCTTCCTATTCATCCTAATTATTCATTGGATAGGCTTGCTGACCTATACATGAATGAGGTAATGAGGTTGTGTAACACCTCACCCTCTCAGGACCCGTACCCAACATCCTGAGTGATATCCGAGTACGTACCCCGCGAGGGTGGCATGCTAGAGCCCTCAGTCAGTCAAATCTCATTACTAAAATCTTCTTCCCCTTTTTATAGATTTCTTCTTTTAAAAAAAAACAATGCACGCTTTTGCAAAAAATCAATAATCAATTCGGGCCCGTTTCGATCATAAACTCTTCTACTCATATATATAATAATTGCACAACAATCCGTTTCATGTATAGCCCGTTCCAATTTGGAAAGTTATTAGAAAAATAGATTGATCAATAAACATGATACAAAAATCTTAGAATACATTATTTCATACAAAAATAATAATATTGAAAATAATTATGCAGACGCCAACTGATCCCGACCTCTATCTCTCACTTGTATGCAATAGGTATACTCTCGTTTGCCTAACAAGGTATTCTTCTGAGCTCTGAAAAATATTTGCAAATTTTGGGTGAGTTTTGCGAACTCAATAAGTGACCATCATCGAT
>JAOQMS010044485.1:0-10286 GCA_027563885.1 Erythroxylum longipes | reverse complement strand
ACTTGGATTGTCAAGCGAATTAGGTGGGTAATATATTTATAGTTGTTATGTAGTATGGGCAATTTTCCTGCTTGCTTATATGTTGTGTGTTAAATTGCTTGTTTTGAATTATAGCAATTGTTGAAAAATGTCATGGCACTTTGTATAAGTGAAAAGATGAGAAAGAATAATAAGCATGAGAATATGAAAATGCATGGAAATGAATTGGGCATAAAATTTATTGTGTTTAGGCAAGAGAGGAACGTTTCGTTAGTCACGTGCAAGTTGACATATAGCCTTCTCCCGGCTAATCGCTTGAAGCCACGAGATCCTGAGAAATCGGACTCATTTTGTTCACGGTATAAACTTCGGTTTATCGGTTTTATTCCATGAAACTCTCAAGCCATTTGTTGTGCATTTCATCATCGATTTGTCAAGCATGATGTATAATTGAGTGTTATGTTGTGATGGATAAATTACAAGACATGTCCTTTGTGATGACACCTTGGTAAATATGAGTTATAAGTTTCAACTTGTTTGAGTATTGAATTGTTATATATATATATATATATATATATCTGTGTGTGTGTGTGTGTGTAATTATTCTTGAATGTGTGGCTCAATGCCAATGGCTATAAATGTATAAGCCACTGAGCTTCGCAGCTCACCCTAATTACTCTCCACTCCTCAGGTACAGAACGAGAAGATCGTTGATCCTTGCAAGGCATCAGAAACTCCAAGAAAGTTAGAGACTTTTGTACTAAGTTAGTGATTTTGGTTAGCTTTATAAGCATATCAACATTGAGCATCCTTATGTATTTTGTTTTAAGTTTTGATGTGTATGATGATATGTATTTGCTCAAACTCTTTGAATTAGTAAGGAAATGATGAATCGAAATCCCATTTGTGTATGATTATGTTTGTCTAGTGGGTGAGTTGGAGGGGTTAGATTTGAATGCAAGTGTTTGTTTAAAATGTTTGTGGATTGCGGTTTCCAAGGGTTTCGCCGTGGCGAACCTTTTTAAAGGTGTCTTCGTCGCAGCGAAGAATGACTTACGCCGCAGTGAACTTTTCCTGAAGGGTCCATAGAGATAATTCCATGGGTCACTGCAGCAAACATATAGCTCACCGTGACGAACCCTCCTTTGATGCCACGCTGAGATTTTTGTTATATATATAAATGTGATACCTTTCACTTTTCTTTCCCCCACCCTCTCGCAACTGTCCTGAATAGTCTTCTCAAAATTTGTCCCAAGACTTGAGTCAAACATTGTTTGGTATCCGAATCAATTGTTGGGCTCCGAAAACGGGTTCCAACACCACAAGTGTGTGGAGTAACAGGGGAGGCAACAGTCTGGGGTTTAGCACACAAAACATGATAAGGATCCACTGGTGGTAATGCAATGCCCTGCAAATCAAACCTCCCATCATTGCCCATCACGTTACCAAGAACGTCCACCATATTATCACAAACCTCTATGTCAATTGTGGAGTCAAGAAGAGGAGTTAAAGCCTTAATATCCCTAGTGATTGCCTTAGGAACCTCAGGCTTCTCCACCTGTTCAACAATACTCTCCATAAGGTCAACATCGACCCATGTAATTAGGGACTATATACAGGATGGCCTCCCAACTTAACATTAGCCCCATCCTTACCATGTTGGGCACCGGTATCCAATACATATTTTACCTTAAAACTAAGATCAAAATGCCAACTCGATAACAACATACGATCAGTAAGAACCCATTACCTAGTTAAAAAATTTGGGCATCTAAGGGTAGCTGATGGGGATAACAATTTTGATAATAACTTTATAATATTTCAAAATTCAAATTGGATTCATTTCCTTGTATAAGTAATGATATAATTCTTAAAAGGAAATAAAATCATAGGATATTTGCTTCCTTTCTTACAGGAACCCTCTTTATAAACTTACGTAATTAGAAATGGTTCCATGACATCCAAAAGGATCTTACTAATTCATATACTTAGCTCTAGAAGCTTTAAAAGAATGTTTATCTTAACGTATGAATATCGAAGATTTCAGCAGAGATGACATCGAAGATTAAGTAACGAATAGGTGAAAAAAAATATCTATTTAAAGAAGAAGTCATAGCATTTGCAAATAAGAGACACAGACTTGCGAAATACTTTAGCAACATCAATATCTATATCGAAATCCTTATGCCATAGAAAGTGAAATCACTATATTGGGAGAGAGTATTAAACCCTTTATATATTTTTTGTAGAGGTTTGTTAAACATTAAGAGTGTGGAGGTTAAAGAACCTCAAAAAAATGTACTTGTGAGCTTAGAGAAGCTCGTGAAAATTTACTACTTGGAATTATAGTGAAACACTCAAGTTGAATTCTTGGGGACTGGATGTAGGCTTTGTTATAAGCTGAATAGTATAAATCTCTCTCTCTTAAATTTTAAATTTTCGCATTATAGTGTTTGTGTTTTCAACTTATAAGAGGCTTCTTCAGTTTGACAATAGGCACCTTCTATTTTATACTGCAAGAGGTTCCTATCATTTTTGAAACTATTAACAGGAACTTATCCATCAATGGGCTCCTTTTGTATTGATAGTTAACAGACTCATATCGATTAATAGGTTCTTTTGTTTTTTAGCGCTAGTAAGCTCCTATCAATTAACTGGCTCCTTTCCTTTTAAGCACTAACAGGCCCCTTTCAATTAATAGGATCCTTTTGTTTTCAACATTAACAGAATCTTTTGAAAGTTGATAGGAACCTTCTATATATATACTTATTTTGTTTAGGAGGATATTATCAATTTGAAAGTATCTTGCAATTTTTTTTACATACAGTTCACCCCCCTCTTGCGTGTGTTTGCTTTATCATTTAGTATCAGAGCAAGGTTTCATATTTATTATGTTTTACAGCATGTGATCGACCATGACAAACAATTTGAGAAGCCATAAAGGACATTCCGTCTCAAAGCCTCCTTATTTCAATGGAAACAAGTACTCCTACTTAAAAGAGAGAATGACTATTTATCTTCAATATGTAGATATCGAAATCTGGCAAGCTATTCAAGTTGGAGCCACTCCTCCTACTACTGATGATGTAGAAGTATAGATTGATGCTAATAGAAGCAACATACAGCTAAATGCCAAAGCAAGACATTATCTGATCTGTGCACTGTCTCTAGAAAAGTACGAAAAGATATCTTACTATTTTACAACAAAGGAAATGTTGGATAAACTACAAATCACCTTTGTAGGAACGAACAAGGTAAAGAAACATAGAATAAGTCTTTTAGTGCGTTAATACGAAACTATATGCATAAAATAGGGAGAATCAATAGAGGAATTCTTTAGATGTTTTAATAACGTCATCACTTCCTTGAAGAACTTAGATAAGATATATCCCAATGATGAGCTTGTGACTAAGATTCTAAGATCACTACCAAAGGAATGAAGACCTAAGGTGACAACTCTAGAGACTGCAAAGGATCTCGACATTATCTCACTCAACTGGTTAAGAGGAAACTTAATGATTAATGAAGTCGAACTTAGACAGGATGAAGAATCCTCATACAAAAGAGGAATGACACTAAAAACATCTGATGAATCAAACAGAGATGAAAGTGACACTGAATTGCAAATACATGGAGATGACGAATTCAATTTTATAGTCAAAAAATATGCCAAATTCTACAAAAAGAAGCTGATGAAGAAAAGAGAAGGAAATAAGAAAATTGGAAATAACAGGTTCCTATAAAAAAGGAGTAGCAGTAATAGCAATACACAAAATAATCAAATCATATGCTATCACTGCAAGAAACCTAGACATATAAGACCATAATGTCTTATCCTTTAAAAGGACAAATTAAAAAATAGAAAACCTAAAAAGCAAGATATGACTGCAACTTGGTCAGATGAGGACTTTGAAAACTTTGAAGAAGAAGAGCCTGAAGAAGTCAGCAATGTTTGCTTTATGGCCAAATCAGGATATGATGAGGTATATTATTCTAACTCTTGATATTGAAATTGATGAATTAAGAGATGCATATCATGAAGTGTATGATTAGTATAAAAAACTGACAATGCAGTATTTTAAAAAGGTTAAGAAGTCCAAAAATAATGATGCATCCTTAACGAGTAAGATTGAATCACTAGAATCTGAGAATAAAATTTTGTTGTGTAGAATTATGTCTCTTGAAAATGACAAGTAAAAAGTCTTTGAAAAGGAATTCCTAGAACAAAAGGTAAGGCAGTTAGATAATGTATTGCTTGAAAATGGTTGTATTAAGGTAAAGATTTAAAAGAAAGTTGCTTCTTTAGAAAAAGATCTTGCTAATTTTATTGAAGGTAGGAACAATCTTGATACATTACTTGGGAGTGGTAAAGGTGTTTTTTTGACAAGGCTGGAATATGATATAATGAAAACAATAATAATAGGCCATACAAGAATTTCTTTTTTAAATCCAGCAGTAACCTTAGCTAAAATAATAGGAACCTGACAAAGGGAAAAAATTATAGTAACTATCATTCATCAATTTTGTGCGATTATTGTGGTAGACGTGGTTATATTAGTCCCTCATGTTACTTTTGGAAAATGAAGAAACTATCTCAAAAGTATGTTTAGAGATCGAAAGGTTAAACTACTGACTTGAAAGGATCCAGAAAAATTTAGGTACTTAAAATAAGATAATATTTTTTTAGATATACTTCAAAACAGAGACGAGAGAAAATCAATCGATAGTTGATAGTGGTTTTTCAAGACACATGACAGGTGAAATATCACATTTCAATCATATTGAAAGGAAAGATGGAGGTAATGTTGTCTTTACTGACAAAAACAAGGCAAAAGTCACTGGAATTGGCAAAATTGGTGACTCTAACTCTGCTTTTATTGATAATGTTCTTTATATTGATGGATTGAAATATAACTTGTTGAGTGTAAGCCAATTATTTAATAAGGGTTATAGAGTTACTTCATATGCGTCACATTTTGAAATTATTGATAATCTTAATGACAATATTGTATTTAGTGGTCCTAGAAATCAAAACATATACTATGCTCAGCTGGAAGATATGTCTTCATAAAATGTCAAATGTTTTGTTTCTATAGAAAATGATTCTTTTATCTAGCAGAGAAGATATGAACATGCTAGCATGAACATCTTATCAAAATTGTCCAAAAATGAGTTAGTAAGGACTTCCTGACCTTAAGTTTGAGAATAATCAGGTCTGCGAAACTTATTTAAAAGGAAAACAAATCAGAAGTTGCTTCCCTCCTAATAACATCATGTCTACAAACTAGCCTCTTGAACTTGTACACAGGGACTTATTTAGTCCTACTAGGACTCAAAGCTTGGTGGTAAACATTACGACTTTATTATCGTAGATGATTATTCTAGATTTAAATAGGTTTATTTTCTATCAAATAAGGATGATACTTTTGAAGTCTTTGAGAAGTTTTGCAGAAAAATTTAAATTGAAAAATGATATTGCATTACATCTATCCATAGTGATCATGAAGGAGAATTCGATTACAGAAAATCTGAAGATTTCTGTTATGAAAATGGGATATCTCACAATTTTTCATGCCCAAGGACTCCTCAGTAGAATGGAGATGTTGAGAAAATGAAAAAGACTCTCGTTGATATGGCCAAAAAAATGTTATTCGAATTTGGTCTACCTCATGGTTCCTAGGAAGAAGCTGTATCTACTACCTATTACATATTTAATTGGTGCCTTATAAGAACTATTATGACCCCTATGAGTTGTAGAAAGGAAGAAGATCGAGTGTTGCTTACTTTCGAGCATTTGGTTACAAGTGCTTTGTTTTAAATAATGGAAAAGGCAACCTTGAAAAGTTCGATGCAAGATCAGATGAAGCTATCTATCTAGGCTACAGTACTGCTAGTAAAGGATTCAGAGTTTACAATAAAAGAACAAAGAAGATAGAAGAATCAATATATAGTATTTGATGAAGCACTACCCTCGACAGTTGTAGCTGATTCAGATGATGAAGAGCATCCTTTAGCTCCTAGAATACATCGTAGACTCAAGCTACACCTATAATACCTTAAGAATTACAAGATTAAGAAGGTCCTTTTAAAGCTAAGACAGAGCAGGCTCCTTCCTCTCAGCAGGAGCCTATATAATAAAGAACAACAAAAGAATGGAGAGATCTTGATACACATCAGTACATTCTGGGAGACCCGTCTGAAAGTCTATGAACCAGATCATCCTTTAAGAACAACTTTGTTACCCTTATCTCACAATTAGAACCAAATACCATTGAAGAGGCTTTTACTGATGAAAATCAAGACGAACTGAATCAGTTTGATAAAAACAAAGTTTGGAATCTAGTACCTCTTCTATAAAACACGTCAATCATTGGAACTTGTTAGGTATTTCAAAATAAACTTGACAAGAATTATAAGGTGGTAAGAAACAAATCTTGACTTGTAGCTCAAGGTTATAATCAACAGGAAGATATTGATTTTGATGAGACTTATACAACTGTTGCTAGACTGGAATCGATTAGAATTTACTTGCCTTTGCATGTTAGAGAAACTTCAAACTATTCGAAATGGATGTCAAAAGTGCCTTCTTAAATAGATATATTAACAAAGAAGTATTTGTTAAGCAACCTCTAGGCTTTGAAGATGAAAACCATCCTGACTACGTGATGAAGTTGACTAAAGCCTTGTATGGTCTAAAACAAGCTCCTGGAGCATTGTATGAGAGGTTAAGTAATTTTCTGCTTGAGAATAACTTTAAAAGAGGAAAGGTAGATAAAACCTTATTTATTAAGAAAAAGGAGAATGATTTACTCATAGTGAAAATATATATTGATAACATAATATTTAGAGCTAATAATCAATCTTTCTGTGAAGAATTCTCAGCATTAATGTAGGGGAGTTTGAAATGAGCATGATGGGAGAACTATCTTTCTTCCTCAGATTAAAAATCAAGTAAATAGAAAAGGGATCTTCATTAGCCAAGACAAATATACAAAGGAACTCATCAAGAAGTACTATTTCGAAAATGCCAAATTGATGGGTACTCCCATGGTTGCTAGAACTAAACTTGATAAGGATGAAGAAGGCAAGGCTACGGATGAGACAAAGTACAGAGGAATGATCACGTCACTGCTATATCTTACAAGTTATATACCAAATATTATGTTTAATATGTGCCTTTACATATGCTTTCAATCAGGTCCAAAAGAAAGCCACCTTTAAGTAATCAAAAGGATTTTTCGATATGTTCACGAAACTGTGGATTTCGAATTATGGTATCCAAAAACTGATTCTTTTAATATAGTTGGCTATTATGATGCAGATTATGCAGGTGATAAAGTCAATCGAAAAACAACAAATTGTCACTGTCAATTTCTTAGAGGATGTCTTATCTCTTGGTCTTGCAAAAAACAAAAATGCACAGTGCTTTCAACGATTAAAGAGAAATATATAGCAACTACCAGCTGTTGTGTTCAAGTCCTATAGATGAAGCATCAACTCTAGGATTTGTCTCCAAACTTTAATCATATTCATATATTATGCGGTAATACTAGTGCGATAAATCTTTCTAAAAATCTTGTACATCATTCTAGGACTAAGCGTATAGAAATCAAACATCATTTTCTTAGAGATCATATTTTAGAAGGAATCATTGATCTTTTGCATATTAATCCTAAAAATTAAGTGGCTGATATCATTACCAAGCCACTATCTGAAGATAGAGTTTGTGTGTTAAGAAAGGAGCTTGATATATGCAAACTATCTGATATTATTTTTGTATGAATATTCTATTCTATTTATATTTGCAGCATTCTCAGGCTCCTTCTTATTTGATCCTTTAGTAGACTCCTTCTAGTTTAGAAGGCTCCTCTTAGTTTAGAAGACCCCTCTTATTTAGAGACCTCTGTGTAGTATAGTAGGTTCCTTCTAGCTTAGAAGGCTCCTCTTATTTTATTAGGATCTTCTTAGTTTGACAAAGTAGGATATATGTTTCCTAAAAAGAAAGTTACTTCATTGCGTCGTTTCAATTTTTAAAAAAGCACGCGTTACTCTGATAACTTTCCATATGTGTCTGACAGAAGGTATGCAGATGATCACACTTCCTCTTTTGACGTGCATGACTGCCCATCTTCACACGATATCAACGCTCAAGAGTCATTTAATTTACTAGAAATAGACTTCTCTCTTCTACTCATCATTGTTTTTGTCAGAAGTGTCGTTCTTTTCCTCTTTGTACCCTAATTGTCTACCTTATCTTTGTTTTTTCCTCCAAAACCTCAATGGCATGAACGACATCAAAGGGATAGAAGAAAACCATAGCTTCAACTTCCAACCATAAACAAACTCTCATTTTTTAGTCCTCTTCTCTATCTACAATAGTAGGTTTTTTGAACACTCCTATTGAACCAATTTCTGTTTCCTCTAAGCCCAAAACATATCACCTTTTGGGAATATAAATATTTTCCTCACTATCAAAATTCTGAGTGATAAGTGTAAATTTCATCATGTTTTAGGGCATAGTTTGATATGTGTTTAGCTAGTAATTCAATCATTTAGTATGTATTTGAGTTAGAATTGTGTTAGTTTATTAATTATTTATGTTTTAAGTGTTTTATGGATTGGTACAAGTCTTTGAGCTTAAATACTATGTTTTTTAGGTACCTTGTTGTGTTTGCTAGTGTTTCAAGGTTAACATCGAAGAACGAAGGAGTTTCAGAGACATTTGGGCTGAAACAATGACCTACGATTATGGCATATTAGGCCACGATTGTGACAAATGTTAGCCCCCGAAAATTTTTCATTGAATTAAGTATGATAGTTTATGGAATAAACATGGAATTTGAATTTTTGCCTTAGGATTAATTATGAGGTCATGATAGAATTATTATTGGAGTTTAATTATTTATTCAAATGTTAGTAGGATTTTATTTAACTAGTTAGTGAAATTAAGTAGGATTTTATTTCACTAGTTAGTGAAATTAATGTTTTAAGAAGGAATAAGGGAAATTTTGGCATGTCACTACGTTTAAGAAAGTCAAGAAGCATCAAAGGAAGGTTAAGATGGATTTTTAACTCTCATTAAGGGTAAAATGAGTAAAGGAAATGTTGTCTTGGTAATTAGAAGAAGCAACAATGAAAATTTAAGGAAAGAAAGGAGAGAGAAACAAAATAAGTAGAGAAGTTGTCCATTAAAAAGAAGAAAAGAAGAAATCGTGAGAATAAGAAAGAAAGAAGTGAAGAGAGTCGTGAGAGAAGCTAGGGAAGAAGAAGAAAGAAGAGAAGGAATTAAGCTTGTTTAAGGTAAGTTCATCTTTCTTTCTTGCTTAGGTAGAGAAAGAAGTAGAGAATGGGTTATGTTGAAAGAAGATGACTGAGAGACCCATTTGAATTTTTGGGTTCCTAAGCTAGGTTTTGTGTTTTCTAACCTAGATGGACTATAGGTAGGTTAGTTTTGAGTTTGAATTGTGTGGATTTCCATTATTGTTATTATGGAAGTTTAAGGGTTTTATTGAATTGGAATTTAATGGGACATTGGTTTGTTTTAGGAAATCAAGAAAATCTTACCCAAGAGCAAAGGGAAAGGCCAAATTTGAGTTTGGATTTTCAAAAGTTATAAGGTGGGTAATTTATTTATAGTTATTGTGCAATGAGCAAAATGCCTTGTGTGTGTGTTGTGTGTTAAAATGATTTGCTTTGAAATATTGTGATGTGGAAATTGCATTATGATGTATGACATGTGATAAAAATTGAATTGTGAGTATAATTATGCTATGCCTTGGAATTGTATCATGGCATTTTGATTAAATGGAAAGAAGAAAAAAACATGAGAATATGAACTTGTGATTGATTAAATTGAGCATGAGATTTGATTGTGTTTGGGCGAGAGAGGAACTGTTTCGTAGTCATGTGCACGTCGACATAAGCCTTCTCCTAACTGCCTGCTTGCGACACACGTGATTCGAAAAGTGGACTCGTTTTGTTCACAGAGTAAACTTCAGTTTCTCTATTTTGTTCCACGGAACCCTCGAGCCATTTGTTTGTGCATTTGCATTTTGATGTATTAAGTTTTGATGAAGTTGAGTATTATGCTTTGATGTTAAATCACATTCAATATTTTTTATGTCGGCCCCATGAAATTTTTTTTCATTAACTTAAGCATAAGTAGCTTATGGATTAAATGTATAAGAAGGAATTAAGGGCATTTTTGGAATATGGCTTAAGTGAAAAGGGTATATTAGACTTTTGGGAGAGGTATGGTGAACTTGTCTTCGTAACAGGATGGCAGCGTGATTGAAGGAGAGGAAAAA
>JAOQMS010044484.1:0-10287 GCA_027563885.1 Erythroxylum longipes | reverse complement strand
CGCCATTCTCGCGGGGCACGGATTCGGGTATCACCATCGATATCGGGTTCGGATCCAGCGGGAGTGGGGTGTTACATAAATGGTGGAGGTTGAAAAGTCATCCTAAGATGGCTCGCCATCTGCATCAATAGGTCCCCATCCATCTATTATAGGCTTTAAGCTACCCTATTTGCTCTATAATCTTCGTCTTCTGTACTCGAATAATATGTTAAGTACTCAGGATTTGCCCTATGTGTTTCTTTGGTCGAGCTATCTTCAGCTGGTCTCAGTGTGGTGTCTGCAGCCTGGGTACTTTTGCACTAGCCTCCGCATGTGTGACTCCTCCCGTTTAAGATGGCGGTGAGCTTGGATGCGATGGATGCTCAACCATATATGGCTCCCTGTCTCCTCTCGATGCGATCAACTTATAAGGATCCCCAATTAGGCGGTAGATTTTATCCATAGGTCCTCATCGTATACTTACCATATGCTTGTGTTTCATCATATGTAGATTTAGCATTATCATGGTGACGACTAGTCGCATGGCTGGTAGTCTATTGAAAACCCTATCTGTCTTGCAAGCTTTGTCACATAAGGTTCAAAACAGATCATCTTGACCTTTTTCTCCTTGCTTTAACTTTGGATGAACTAAGCTAATGCACGCTTCAGAAGTATTGGCATTCGCTTACTCATGCTCCACAAGTAGAACACATCCAAATTCCCAACAATGTCATCGCTATCACCCCATCCGCTCAACATGTGATTCATAACTCCATGTATATATCTAAACACTAGGTGTCGTAAAGATGATGCCTTGGATCTATTCAGGTTATAGTTATTTTCCTCACTGATCATACTTCAAAATTGGCAAGAATACATCCTATACAAGAAGTCTATCTATAGCGCTAAGTAAACTAGTGTCCCCACAAATTCTTGATTTTACAACCCTATCGTGAAGAAGAACCTCAATAACATATGTAAATCATCTCACTTAGCAGCTAGAATTGGATAGTGTTCAGCCAGTCCCAGTCGTGACATCCTTTCTCTGTAAAAAACTTGGAGAGCACCTCGAGTGTCAGCTCCTACTATAAGGACTCCACGATCTCAAAAAATTGGGACCATACTCTAACGTCGACAAGGTCCCGAACCTGTTAGACCAAACCGACCTGTTATAGCACCTTCCAATTAATACTCTAGCCCGTCTTAAAATTCTTCTCATTGAGTCATTGATATTAGCCCCCATGTCTTGCAACATTGAAAAGCAACATTAGAGGTTGCTTTAATGGTTGGACTATGCGAGCTCCCCTCGGGTCTTTAAAGGACCCTTTCCCTCGTTATCGCTTCTTTGGTGCCTCTTTTGCTTATCCTGGTCCTGTCATTATATCTAAAACTTTAAATAAATGTGAGAAAATGGTATATAAAGTACAAAAAAAAACCTTTTCCCTACACATTTCTTATGCTCAATAAATTGTTAAGTGTGAAAATAAAATAGAAAAAGGAAAATTAAACACATAGTCAAATCATGAATAAATAATCTAATGCAAATAAATAAATAAAACAATTAGAAAATTAAATAATAACCTAATTAATCACAAAATTGAAATTAACAACATTTCAATTAACCAATAAACTAATATAATTAGCCAATTATGAAATTAAACCTAAATTTGAAATTAATTAACCTAATCTAACAATTACCCAAAATTAGCAAAATTAAACATTGAATTCATCTAAAATTAAAATTGAAATGGAATTAAACAAGAAAACAACTTCAATTAACGATAAAAACAACCAATTAATCCTATTTTGAAGCAAAATCATCACAATATAACAATTAGAGAGCAAAATTGCCTAAATTTGCAGTTCCAATGGAAATTTCATCCAATTTGCATGCAATTCATCAAATTGAATAAATAAATCATATAGGTAAGGATAAAACTTAACTATTAAACCATAATTAACCACAAAATCAAGAAAATTTATACAAAATTATAAAACCTTAACCCTAGCATTTTTAAGTTTGAAAATCCCTAAAAATTGCTAAATACCCAATTATTTATGCATAAACAAGTGAAATTGATGAGAATACTTAATGGGTATTGCAAATTGGCAAGAAAAATGCAAAAAATTGGGTTGGAGAGGAAGAAGGGTGATAGAGAGAGTTGAGAAAGTTAAGATGAAGAGAATGAAAGAGGTAGGGTAAGTTAAAGGTTGTCGCAGACTGTTGTGTAGCTGATTGTGTAAGTCACATACTCCTGAAAATCCAAGACAAGCATGTAAGTTATCGCGTACTTACACTATCATATATCTGACTATGTAAGTCTACACAAGTGTGTAACTCTCTATAAATGTGTACAACATGAAAAATAATTGGAAAAACTTAAAATTTTGGTTATTCCATGTTACGAAACGTTAATATGCATACCCTAACACGATAAATATGCATAGTCTCTTTAGGATGCTTAATGTTCTAACCTAAAACACATCAAAACTTTAAAAAATCCTATGCTAACATCAAAATAAAAATGACATGAAATAGAATTAAAAATAAAAGTTATCTTAATTCTGGGTTGCCTCCCAAATAATGTTATTTAATGTTGTTAGCTCGATATACCTTTCGTGCTAAATGCAACTTTAAAAAATTAGGTTTTATTCATCTTACCGTTGATTCCATAACCTCTAAGTAAGTTGCTTGTTGTTGCTTATTACCGTGTTTTCACTTTGGTTGATTTCCTTGAACTTGTAAAAGTTTTGGTGGATCTTTAAAGGTAAAGTCCTGCACAATATCCAAAAATGAATCATTACATGACTCACTAAATTCATTATCATCTATAAGCCCAAGGTTAGGATTTATGACATTAAACATTTTAAATTCAACCTCTTCATCCCCCACCCTTAATATTAATTTACCTTCTCCAACATCAATAATTGACTTAGCAGTCGCCAAAAAGAACCAAGGACTATAGGTAGCTCTACATCTTCCTCTATCTCAAGAAGTACAAAGTCTACTGGGAAGATAAAGTTATCGACCTTAATAATAATATCCTCTATAATGCCCTTAGGATGTTTTACCGATCTATCTGCTAGCTACACACTTATCAGAGTAGGTTTTAGTTCACATAATCCCAGTTTCTTAAATAATGAGGAAGGCATCATGTTAATATTGGCCCCTAGGTCAGTTAAAAGCCTTATCTATTTTTAAACTACCAATTTCACAAGAGATAGTGAAACTCCCTAGATCTGTGAGCTTATCTAGTATCTTGCTTCTCAAAATTTCTGAGCACCTTCCTCTCAATATTACAATCGGGATCTCCTATAACTTTCCCTTGTTTAATAGTATTTCTTTCAAAAAATTTAAGTGTTGCGGCATCTGCACAAACGCTTCAACAAGTGGTAAGTTAATTTAGATTTGATTAAACATTTCAAGGAACTTACCAAATTGTGCATCTATTATCTTTCTTTAATTTATTAGGATAAGAGATGGCAAGTTTAAATTCATTAACTTTTTAAGGTGGCCTCTACCTTCAGTTACTCTTAGTAGTCTCCTTTTTCTTTTGGAGTACATTTCTTCTATAAGCTCTTTTCCACTCCTAAGTGATTACCATTACACATTATTTAGGATTTGTTTCTATGGTACTATGCAAACTCCCCTGTGTTCTTTCATATACTAATTTTGTGATTTAACTGATTTAAACCTCTAAGTTAAACATAAAAACCTATGTTCCTTGATTTCTTACGTTATAATCTTGAGCAATTTTAGATATTATTTCTTCTAGAGTATACTTCTTAGCTTGAGGTGGATGTTGCTGAAATCCTAGTGGAGGGTTATTTCTTATCTACCCTTCATTTTCCTAAGAGAAATTGGGGTGATTCCTTTATCTTAGATTGTATACATTACTATATGGATTATTTTAAGATCTAGGAGCATTCCCCATATAATCCACATGTTAGGGTTGTAATACTTGGAAATTTTGATTTAAATGTTCTAACCCTCATACCTCACATTACATAACTTGACATTATGGATTCATCGTCAGTCTGTCAATTTTTCTACTCAAATATTCTACCTGAATCACCAATTACGCCACTGCATCTACTTTATATACCCCCAATGGCTTATTAAGTCTTGCTCGTGAGGAGCACCATTGATAATTGTTTATCGCCAAGTCTTCAATAAGGTCGTGGAATGCTTCTAATGTCTTATTATTTAACGTGCACCTTGCCACTGCATTTATTATCTGCCTTATATTCTGATTTAATTGATAATGGAAGGTCTAAATTTGCATCCAAAGCAGTAGACAATGATGTGGGTATTTTCTCAACATCTCCTTAAACCTCTCTCATATTTCATACAGTGCTTCTGAATCAGCTTGCGAGTAGGAGGAGATATCATTACTTAACTTGCCAACCTTCGCTGTTGGGAAGTCCTTCAATAAAATGTCTCTACTACTTGATCCTATATAGTAAGTGATGATCTTGGTAGAAAGTTCAACCAGTACCTTGCCTTTCCCCTTAATGAAAATGGGAATAACTCAGTCTTATCACATCATAATTGGGCCCAATGATCTTAAAGCTATCACAAATTTCCAAAATGTTTAAGATAAGTGCATTTGGATCCTCATCTCATAATCCATCAAATTGAATAGATTATTTCACGATTTGAATAATACTCAGCTTGATTTCAAAATTATTGACATTCACAGTTGATCTAGCAATACTGGACTCTGCTCCTGTCAAGTCCAGTCTAGCGTAATAGAACATCATTCTTGGTTGGCCTGCTATGGTTCCTGATTCCTCATTATCAATGTGACCTCCTAGGTCCTCTATTTATTAATCTAACTCAAACCACCCTCTAAGATATGATCTACGGAGATTTTTACGAGCTGTTCTCTCAATTTTTTGGATCTTCATTTACTGAACTTGTTCGATTACTTCAGGTCATAAACTAACCAAAGAGTCGAGATCTGTGAGAGATTAAAAAAATCAAAGATTCAATAAAATAAAATATAATATAAACAAAAACAAAAACAAAGTTGAATATTGTAAAAATAGCTAGATTAATAAAATCTAGGCTTTCTTAATATTACTAGCCTTGATAATGATGCAAAAAACTTGATTGACGATTTCTATGCTTATAAAGATTTATCACACTTATTCGTAAGTGTAATTGTAGCTAGCATTGACAATTATAGGTCAATCTCATGAGAATTGTAAGTACTAGTATTAACCTTTTTCCTATTATCTAACCATCAAATCAGATTGTGGGTTTAATTAAAAATTAAACTAAACTCTAAAATAAGATTGACACAATAATGAACTAAAAAAAGGAAAATATTATGAAAATTCAATATCAAGTGAATGTTACCTAGATGATGAATCCTTCTAAGAATTCTTAAATATTAACCCTTCATCATACATTTAAATTATTGATTATTAGATTATAGAAATTTTTATCTTATGTTAATATCTTGCTCAATACTATTAACAACGAACCCTTTAATTGATTAACTGAAATCTCTTTCTAGTTAAAAACCCTAAGATTTTATTATTGATTCGTGAATTTAAATATTAGGTTTGACCCTAATCTAGAGAATTTTATCTCAAACTATCTTTAAGTTTGCATGCAACTCCTTCCAATTATGGTAGATCTATTCACACAAAAGGATTTCCCAACCTGAATCATATGATTAAAAATTGCATTGATTAAAAAATTAAATCATATTGTCATCACAAGTTAGGGTTCATCACACCTAGGCACTAAACAAATTTAGTTCTTATACATAAAAAAACAAAACCAATAACAAATAGAAAAAGAAAATCATATTATAAATCTCGCTTTTGTCTTTAATGAATCTTCTTGTAATTTAAATAGAATGATGCTATCTTATAAATCTTGTGACGTAATCTTTGTGTTTTCCTTGTTCTCTTCTCAAAACTACCTCTTCTCTATGTTTCTAAAGATTAAAAAATGCTCTCCAACTCGCGTTTTCTTATTTTGCCTCCAATAATATCATTTTATAGTAAAAACTAGAGTTTTTGGAATATACATGGTCACTTACACGATCTAGGTAACCGTGTATCTCCAAAAATACTTGAATTTGTAATTTAGAGGTCACAGATATAAGGATATCAATTTTGGCCCAAGTTAACCGAGCCACGGGCCAAAAGTGGTATGCCCGACAGAGGTCACCATTATTTTAAAAACAACGTCGTTTTTTACAGTTTCAAAAATATATATTAAGATAGGTCGAGTTGGCTTATCCGTTCGTGGCTTGTCGGGCCATAGGCTGGTCAGCCCATGGTTGGGCCGGGCCATAGGCCACCTTAGCCCATGGTCAGGCTGGGCCAAGTTGAACCAGGGGCGGCCCATTGACATTCCTACACATATACTTACACAAGCAATATACACGACCAGAAATAATATTTTCAAATCTCCACATGTTTACAGAGACTTACACGGTTACTATATACAACCGTGTATCTCTAAGTTGCTTCAAATCTTCATTTTATGCCACGATTTCATACAAATTTTTCTTCTTTTGGTCAACGAAGGCAATTATCACCTACAAATACACTTAAAGTAAATTAAGTACCAAAAATACTATAAAACTATTAAATAATAAGCAAAACACATTAAATATGAGTACATAAATATAGTCAAATAATCATTTATCAACATGTTAGAGCCCATGTCTATATGTGAACAAAAACAGTGAGTTATATAATCATGTCATAGGTCATGTTTTTTACGGAGTGCATTATTTATTAACACATTTTTTGGATATTTAAAACTCTAGAAGAATTTAATAGATTCAAGTTTAAATTAAGTTGGGTTTAGTAAGGTATAAGTTGGATAGAACTATACTAACTTGAGTTTTTATATCAATATACTTATTATAAACCTCATTTTATAATAGAAGACATTTGTAATCTTTAAGTTAAGATTTAACTAAATATTTAAATTAACCACTCTTAGCTCTCAAGGGCGTAGGCATACCAAAGTTGAACGAATCTTATTAAAATCTTCTGGTTTGCTTGATGTTTTCTTTCATATTATATTCTTGTTGTACATTATTTCTCAATAATTTGATGAAAAAGAAGTATAAAACATAACCATTTCTCAAAATGTTCTATGTAATAGTCAAATTTTAGTTTAATAGTCAAGTTAAAGACATTAGAACAAACAATGGTAAAGAATCTACATTCATGCATAATTATTTCCGTAAGGATGACATCATCTGTCAACTCATGTGTCCATACCCCAAAAAATGGTATAACTTAAAGAAAGTATCAACAGCTGCCTAAGGTCACTCGTTCCTTACATTTTCAAGCTGAATTGTTATTATATTTTTTGTTGTGAGTGTGCCCTTTTTGCACTATACCTAATCAACCATTTGCCAACCCCTATTGTTTCAAGAATGTCCTTTTACAAAATATTGATGAATTCTCTACCCACTTGCTAATACTTGTGCATTTTCAATTGTCTTTGCTATGCTTATAATTATATTCAAAATAGATTTGCTTTATGATCTAATCGTTGAGTTTTGTCTATGTTACCACTTTGGAAAAAAATATTATCACAATTATGAACTTATAACATGTAGAATTTTCATATTTTACAATGACAAATTTTATGAAGAAAAAAAATTTGTAGTTAACATTCACATTATGTCTTAGTGTCCTTTTACCTACATATGAGAACAAAGAATAACAAAATCTCATACCCTCACCTAATAATGTTTAACATAGACTTGAACAAGCTAAAATTTCATACACTAAATTATAACGGTTTAGTCAATCTCATACTCGACTTCTATAACTTAAAGATTATGTATGCTCATTTTCTTATGATACATAACATGCAACTTCATCGACCCTATTAACATCTTCGAGCACTATCTATCCCATATTAAATTACATTTCTTATTTACATTTTTCTCCTTCACATGTTACCTTGCTTTTGGTTATTTGATCTCATAAAGAGCCAACTACTTATTCTCAAGCAGTCAAATATTCAAGTTAGTAATAAGCCATGACTTTTAAATTAATAACCTGAAGAAAAATAACACAAGGTCTTTAGTACCTCTCCCTTTTGGAAAATTTTGAATTAATTATAAGTGAGCATATAAAATTAGGTATAATTCAAATGACACCACTGATCTACACAAGGTAAGTCATATGGCCAAAGGCTACATTCAAATTAAAGCAGCAATTACTATCAAACTATTTTTTTATGTAACAAAACTAATTGCAATATTTTGTCTTCTTACTGTGGCTTTCAATCAAAGATGGCTACTTTATCAACTTGATGTCAATAGTTCTTTTCTATATGGTAACCTACATAAAGAAGACATATATGTTTACTACTATAATTGGCAAAATAAAGAGGGGCATTATGTTTGCAAATTAAAAGAGTCAATCTATAGATTGAAATAAGCCTCACATAATTGGTTTTAATTTTGGTTTTTATCATTAAATATATTAGATATAAGAAATTCAATGCATAATATTCACTCTTTACACTTACTAAGTACTCAAGCTTCACAATATTTCTTGTTTATATTGATAACATCATTATATTTGGTAACACATCATAAGAAATCATTTCTTTTGAATAATTCTTTTCATGCCCACTTCCAAATCAAGAACCTTAGCCCATCAAAATATGATATTATCACTCTTCAAGAAGTTCTTTTATAACTAATGAAAATATATTCTTGATACCCTCTCTAAGATATAATTGCTCAGTGCCAAACCTGGTGCAATTTCAATAGATTAAAATTGAGTTTGACTAATGACGGAGAGCTACTTGAAGATCCTTCCTCGTACATAAAATCATTAGTTGGTCAACTAATTTATTTGAGAATAAATGGACTTGTCATTTTATATTATATTCATATCCTTATGTAAAACTAAGAAGCCATACCATAATTTTGTTATCCCAGTGCTATGTTATCTAAAAAAATCATGGAAAAGGATCACTCCTTACCTCATCTAGTGATATCACTTTGAGTGCCTATTTAGAATCAGATTGAGCTACTTATCGTATGTTACAATAATTTGGTAAAACCTTAATCTAATTCAAGATTGTAAACTTAGTAGAAAAAGAAGAAGATGAAATTCTATTGTTAGATTGTTATAAAGTTGTTTACAGTCATTGTAGCTATTATAATGGCTAACTCGCCATTGGATATAACTCATAAGATTACAACAAATGTATACTGCTTAGTTACTCTACTAATTTTGACAACGTCATTATCTTTATCCTTTATCCTCTACATCTCATACATATGATGACATTCCTCTATCTCCAAGCTTGTTGGACCCCGATTTCGGAGCCCAACTATCCAGACAAATCCTTATTCATGGCGGATTTTCATCTTGACCTCTTCTTACCAACTTGGCCCGGGTCTTGTACTTAGTTTAAAATCCTTAACTGTTTCTTGATCCTTGATACCCACTTCTTGTTGAAATACCTTTATTTAATTAAATTATGTAACTAACTTCAGCTAAACAACTATCCAATGTAATGGACTTAACTTCTTCTTTGTATCGTTTATGGTTGGCCCATCATCTGATATTGCTTATGGTATATGTTCTATCGTCTGTAGTTGACTTTTATTGTTTGTGTTGACCACCCATCGTCTGTGTTCTATCGTATGTAGTTGAGTTTTATCGTTTATGTTGACCACCCATCGTCTGTGTTCTATCGTCTGTAGTTGACTTTTATCGTCTGTGTTGACCACCCATCGTCTGTGTTTTATCGTCTGTCTTATGATGCGTCATCACAGACGATTCCTTGGTCTGTGTGCTGACGTGTCATCTGTGTGCTGATGTGTCGTCTGTGTGCTGACATGTCGTCTGCGTGATGTTAGCACAGATGATACACTTCATTTGTGTTTTCCTTTGCCTCTGTGCGTGACGTCAGCACAGACGATACTCTTCGTCTGTGTTTTCCTTTGCATCTGTACGTGACGTCAGAACAGACAATACTCTCCGTCTGTGTTTTCCTTTGCATCTGCGCGTGACGTCAGCACAAACGATACTCTTCGTCTGTGTTTTCCTTTGCCTCTACCTTACTTACTGCAAACATAAATCTTCTCAACCACTCTCATTTGTTCAAGTCCAAGGTCAGAATACACAAACATAACCATCAACTGCTTCCCAAAGTCTTAAATTCATTTGATCAATACATGCAACGTGAAACTTAACAGTGGTCATAACCATGAGTAGAACATACATATATTTCATTCATCCTCAAACAAATATTAGTTTTACAACACTTTAGTGGGCATTTCGAGCCCCTTT
>JAOQMS010044483.1:0-10289 GCA_027563885.1 Erythroxylum longipes | reverse complement strand
AAAGCCTAAATCCTTGATTGCATGAGAATGGATCCAGGCTTTAAATCTACTGCAACCTGGTGAACTTCGTCCCCCTACTTTATCTTCCGAGCACGTGAAGGCATTAAAATCCCCCACTACGAGCCATTTAAAGCCTGTAGCACCTGCAATCAAAGATAAACTTTCCCAGAGAGCCCTCCTGGTTAGAGGTTGAGGGCTCCCATAAATAGTAGTAGCTAATAGGCTAGTGGAATCATTGAATGTAATATGCATATGAATAATTTGCCATGTGTGTTGTAATATACTGATTTTTATGTTGTTCTTCCACATGACCCAAATCCCTCCCGAAAAGTCTATGGCTTCAACCCGGAAGGAATTCGGAAAACTTAATTCATTGATAATCTTTTGAGCTTCTCTACCGCTGATTCGAGGTTCTAAAAGGAAAACTAAATCGACATTAAATATTTCTATTATGTTTTTTAAAGCTGCTTTTGTTTTTTTATTAGCAATGCCCTGACAATTCCAAGAGATAATGTTGTTTGTCATGATTAAAAATAAGTGGTTTGAAAAGTTACCCTTAAGCTTCGGATAGCTCTTCAACATCAGATTGACGTGTATTTTCTGCTGTGACAGGCGGGTCTCCCTCAAAGTCGTCCATATAATCCCCGTCTTGGAGTTTGTGGTCTGCCTTTTTGCGAGGAGAATGGAATGGCGTTTTTGTTTTACCCCCAACATGTATGCCTTTAGTTATCTGCCATGTTTTGTAACTTGTGTTTTGGTCCTTAAGGCCTGCCAGATGAGGTTCTGTCACTGCTACATGTCCAGAGATTGGTTTATTGCCTGATTCGTTCATCCTTAGTGGTGCTGTAGGAATTGGATCAATTAAAACTGTTGTGTCTGTGATGCTTTGTGGCCAGGTAGATGTCGAAGAAGATGCCTGTTGAGCTGCAGAAGAGTGGTCTGTAATGTTTGCAGGTTTTTGGATTGGCTTTAAACTTTGCATGTCTGATGGGGATCCACGTCGCCTCAGTTTGTTTGGAAGCAAACTTCCTTCAGAAGGATGTACACTTACCCTGGTTTAGTGGGCTTCTTCCCTTTTCGGGCCTTTGCAGTAAAAGGAAGGAATTGGGTGCATTTAAGTACCTCTTCTGGCATCGACCTCTTTAGTGTAACGGTTGTTGAATCTTCTTCCACCTGATTTTCTGTTTTTAATATGCTGAGCTGAGAGGATTGAGCAATTTGCACATCCTTTCCTTTTTTATCTTGCGCCTGTTTCTCCTGATTTTTGTGCATAGTCTGCTGAATTTCCGGTTGTAATTGTTGAGATTGTGTTGGTCTCCCCTTTTTTGGGCGATTAACCATGGCCCAGGTTCCAACAGATTTGTATGGGTCGGACCTGAACCAGTGGATCCCTGGACTGTTGGTGAAATGGAGCTTGACCCGAAAAGTTCATACATCGTCTTGCTTGACGGGGCTGAATCTGAGCCCTGGTTTTGTTGATTTTCTTTGTGATTCTTCTTTGCTTGACACTCATCTGTGTAGTGTCCGTATTTTCTGCAGGTAAAACAAATACGATATAGATCTTCATATGTAACCGGATATGGTGAACCTCTGACTATGAAATTTGGTATTAGAGGCTTCTTTAAATCAATGCGAATAGCAATGCGAGCGAATTGACCTCTTTGTGCAGGTACTGTGTGTTCATCGGCTTTTATGAGGCTTCCGATGGGTCTAATGATTTCTCGTAGTAGCGTTTCATGAAAAAAGTCCACCGGGAGCCCTGGAATCCAGACCCAAGTTGCAACTGCATTGATGTGTTCCTCCTTAGTATTAAATTTTTTTTGCCAAGGATAAACAGTGATGTAGTGCCCCAGTATCGACCAGCGGCCTCTGAGCAATATTCTATTGTAATCTTCCTCCCCTGATAATTTGAGTAGGTAGTATCCGTCTGCTAAATCAATCAATTAGATGTTATCTCTCAATTTTCATAGTGCCATCAGTCGCTGGTAGAGGACCTTGTAATTAAATTGGCCTCCAAGAGGCCTGATAATTAGCGAGTAAGCCATGTTGTCTTGAATCTTTTCATATATCTTGTCCGAGAACTCAATAGATGGGACACCATCGATTATCTAATGCTTGACATCACCCTCATCTAGAGCCTACGGAAAATGGATGGGGGATTTTGGTAAATCAGTAGGTGGGTTATGGCCGTACATCAGTTTTTCTTTGAAGGATGGTTCTCCTCCTTGAGTTTGTTGCGTTGGTTGGCCAGATACGTTGATTTCCGTTGGTTGAAAGTTGTTGTTGGTGACGGAATCAAAAAGAGGGTTCTAAATGCCTTCCATCGTGGATCTATTTCTGACTTTCATAGTTGCAGGATTAGCTTCATCCATGACGTGTTCAGATGTGGTATCCATGTTCGATCGGACAGGATAACGGTTGACGGCCGATGCGATAAAGGGGATGTTTTTTAGAGAGAAGGGCGAGCTTTTTTTCACACGTATTATATTTTCAATTGAATAATTCTATTGAGAAAATATTCAAGATAAATCACTTCAAAGTGTTTCCTAACAATTTATCATACAACATAAACATAATAGTGTAAGGTTAAGATTGAAGTGAAGGTTTTTGATGATTTTACAAGCAAGTTCAAGCACTAATAAAGAAAACATTTCAAATATGGAGTCTTTTACAAAGGTAGTGTTATGCATCATGACTTTTGATAAGTGTAAATTGCGTCATGTTTTAGGACATGGTTTGGTATGTGTTTAGCTATTAATTCAATTATTTAGTATGTGTTTAGGTTAGAATTGTATTAGTTTGTTAATTATTTGTGTTTTAAGTGTTTTAGGGTTAGTACAAGCTTTTGAGCTTAAATATTATGTTTATGAGGTACCTTGATGTGTTTGCTAGTGTTTTAGGGTCAATATCGAAGAACAGAGGAGTTTCGGAAGACATTCGAGACGAAACAACGGCCCATGATTGTGATCTGATAATGCATGATTGTGACAGAAAGGCCTGACATAAGCCACGATCGTGGCCTACAAGGCTACAGTCATCGCTTACGTCAGGCCTTTCTGTCAGGGCCACGATCGTGGCTTACATCGGGCAGATGCGCAACCACTTCCAAACTTCGCATTTTGAGGATTTTTTAAAGACCTTTTGAACCCTGAAAAAACCTTAGTTCAACCCTAAACACAAATGAACATAAATAGAACATCAAGAACAGAAAGAAGAGAACTTTTTGCATCAGCCAAATTCTAAAACCCTAGAGAGCTTATCGAGAGATTTGAGAAAGGAGACACGAAAAAGAAGCTTGATGCAAAGTACTTCTCGGAACAGGTAGGTACTTCTCGAAATGGGTAGTTTCCCTCCATCATCATCCATTTTGAACTATTTCTAGTTTATTTCGTTCTTACAATTATATAGAATTTGAGATAGCCATAGATGATAGATTGTTGAATGTTAAGGATATTGTCTAAACTCACCTTCAGGATTTGTCTTTGACATTAATGAAATTTGATTTATTACAATCTTATTAAGTTATTCGTGATTCAATTTATGTTCTTAATAATTTAGCAACAAATTGAGAGGGTGAACTGAGTGAATATCATCAAATTGGGCTAACGAGAGTTAAGTAGTTTGATATATAAACAATTGAATCAAACCGT
Organism: Erythroxylum longipes; assembly: GCA_027563885.1. Taxonomy (NCBI): domain Eukaryota; kingdom Viridiplantae; phylum Streptophyta; class Magnoliopsida; order Malpighiales; family Erythroxylaceae; genus Erythroxylum; species Erythroxylum longipes. The sequence goes on along the minus strand of JAOQMS010044483.1, from coordinate 6,639 downwards.
TAAATTTATGTAGGGAGAGATTGTGCATTGGTTTCGGTAGGTCATTAGACAATTTCAGAACTAAATTAGGTTTTAGGTAAATTGTGAATTGAGAGATTGCAATTCCATAATCTAATTAGGGATTATTAATTAGGGTTAAAGATTATAACTCGAGATAGAGTAATCTATCCTAGGATCGTCTAAACCCGATAATTTGATAATTTCATAATCAATTAGATTTTTATTAAAGTCAGATTAAGACCCCCTTTCTCTCAATTAGTAGTTCATAGGTTGATTCTTAATTGGGTTATGCAATTTTCTATCCTGTTTATAATTTCTGAATTTAATTCTTGAGATTGATTGCTTGATTGATTAATTTTCTATGTTAGTTTGTTATTTTGATTTATTACGAATTTGAGTCAAGCCTTAGATTTTAGGATTAAGTTACTCCTCCTCATAGGATCGATAACTTAAGTACTATATAAACAAGTCGTGTGCTTGTGGTATTATCGAGGTTAAAAATATTAAAACTTAACATACGTAAACCGTCGATCAAGTCTTTGGTGCTATTGTTGGGGAGACAATTAGTTTAGTTCTTTAGTCTAAGGTCTTTTGTTTTTAAATTATAAAAAATAGGACATAAAGTAGAGGTACTTCAACACTTCTTAGAGTGAGAATGAGACATCTGAAAAGTTGAATGCTAAGAAGAGATAAAAGAACGATCATGGTGGATGTATATTATAAGGAGCCAAGGACTCTTGCAGATTTCAATAGCCCCTAATTTAGTTGGGGAAATCATCATTCTTATATGAACTCGTATAATCCGGGGTGGCAGAACCATCCAAATTTTTATTGGTCCAACAATATAAGGACTCACTTAGGACATCAAGACCAATTAGGAATTCAGCAAAATGAGTCCAGTTCATGGGATTATAAATTGGATAAGATCCTGAATAAGCTCACAGATATGGAAGAGGGACAAAAGAGACTAGAAGAGCAAATTAAGCAAGTAACGAAAAATCATGCCTCTTCTATTCATAATCTGGAGATTCAAGTAAGATAGCTTTTCCATGAATTTTGAAAGAGAAGTGTGGAAGACTCTCTAAGAAATATGAAATTACATCAACGAGAGAAATATGAGGCTATCACACTTAAGAATGGGGAAGAGCTAAAAGAACTAGTGGAACACCAAGTTGAACCCCACCTTACCGAAGACCAAAAGACAAAGAAAGAGGATGAAGAAAAGAATGCCAACCTTCCCTTTTATTTACCAGTTCTTGATATACCATGTCTGAACATTGAAAAATCTTTAGTAGATGTCCATAAAAAGCACCTTATCCTTTAGATTAATGATGACCAAGTGACATTCGACATGAATGATGTATTAAAGAATCTGAAAGAGGATAGCTCATTTAGGATAATTGATGTGTTCAAATCTTCTAAAGAACAAAATGACGAAGAATAGATGACAACAAACATTGAGTTTAAAAAAGCTATGAAAGTCTCTGTTCGTGAAACGGAAGAAGCAGAGGAGATGATGTTGATTACCGAAGAAAGAGACAAACTTACCTTCTTGCAGGGCAAACTGTTGGATTCAATGGAAGATTTAAGGAGTTTTGTTATTCCCTATTTCATTGATAGTTTGTTATAAAAAGGACATTATTGAGCTTAATTGGTTTTCACTTTATTAATATTGTCCTTCTGATCATTTTGCAATTTGTAGCTTACTCACAAGCTACAAAACTGATGTTGAATAAGAAGGATGGAAGCAAGCCGCTTATAATTGATCCTGGTTGAGTTTTAAAGGATTAAGGTTAAGCGAATGACTATAAATTACCACGTTTAGTAGTTAGGTTTAAATTATTATGTAGTTAGATTTGTTTTAAATTTCAAAATAAGTTCTTAATAATTTGGAATTCTTTAGAGTGCTAACTCTCTTACTCTTTTTTGAAGCAATTATAAGATAAGGCAGTAATCATGGCCATCAAGCACAAGTGATCTCTGCCTGAATCAATATCAACACCTCAGTCAACATGACGGTTTCGTGTTCTAACCCTTTTCTTTTCATTTTTATTAGTATTTTCTTCTTATGCTTTTTGTATATTTATTTCCCCAGGGTGTGTTTGTGTACCCTTCTCACATTGAAGACAATGTGTTGTTTAAGTATGGGGAGGGTTGTGAGTTTTTACCTTGAGTGTGAATTTTGCATTGTGTATAATAGTTTGTTTAGGTTGCATGATGTGAATTGTGTGAATGCGTTAATGGCTAAAGCTTAACGGGATAGATTTAGCCTTAAACATAGCCTTTTAGGTTGTGAAGATTTATTAGCTTGTGAAATTAGTGACCTAAGTTACTTAGGGCTAAATATGCTGGTTAATTAGGATACGATGTTAGTCCATTCATCCTAGGAATTTGCCATACTCATTTATAATTTTAGGCCAATCAAATAAGTAGCATTATTAGTACATTTTCATGAGAATGATTAGCTAAAGCAATAAAGTAGGATTTTTTTTTTTTAAAAAAGAGTTGTATAATTTTTAACTAAAATAACTATTCCACTGACCTTTGAGTTATGAATAGAGCTAGTAGCCAGTTGAGAATGTGATGTAGTTGAGTAACCAAATTGACACGCATCACAAATGTGTGCCTTTGTGTAAAAAGGCTATAATGACATTCCAACCAAGCAGGTTAATAACAACATGACTTAGTTGAGTAACCGGATCGACATTCATCACAAATGTTTGCCTCCGCATAAAAGACTAGGTTCATGTCCTCAAAGAAAAATCAACAAAAAAATGTTTTTGAATTAAAACCTACCAAAAACCTACTGAGCAATAGCTATACTTGTTTTTTGACTGAATGATTATCAATGTGTGTGTGCAAGTGATCAGGGTGAATAGACTCGACATTAAAATTTTGATTAGTTTGTAAATTGAGTCCAAGGTGTTTAGACGTGGATTTCGCATGTTAATAATTTGGAACAACTTGAATAATGGTGTTTAGAGTTAAATTATTTAATGAAGTTGAAGCCACCTCATTTGTTACATTGTGTGTTTTGTACTTTATGTTGTTTGTTGCTTTGTTTGCTTGAGGACAAGCAAACATTTAAGTGTGGGGATGTTGATAAGTGTAAATTACATCATGTTTTAAGGCATAGTTTGATATGTGCTTAGCTATTAATTCAATCATTTAGTATGTGTTTCGATTAGAATTGTGTTAGTTTGTTAATTATTTGTGTTTTAAGAGTTTTAGGGGTTAGTACAAGCTTTTGAGCTTAAATATTATGTTTATGAGGTACCTTGATGTGTTTGCTAGTATTTCAGGGTCAATATCAAAGAACAGAGGAGTTTCGAAAGACATTCGGGTAGAAACAACAGCTCACAATCGTGGCCTGATAGTGCACAATCGTAGCAGAAAGGCCTGACATAGGCCACAATCGTGGCCTATAAGGCCACGGTCATGGCCTGCGTCAGGCAGATGCACAGCCACTTCCAAACTTCGTGTTTTGAGGGATTTTTTTGGACCTTTCGGACCTTGCCCTAAACACAAATGAAAATAAATAGAACAATAAGAACAGAAAGAAGAGAGCTTTTTGCATCAGCCAAATTTTGAAACCCTAGAGTGATTATCGAGAGATTTGAGGAAGGAGATGAAGGAAGAGAGACACAGAGAAGAAGCTTGACGTGAAGCACTTCCCAGAAGAGGTGGTTTCTCACTGTCATTGCCCACATCATCATCCATTCTGAACTATTTTTGGTTTATTTCGTTCTTACAATTGTATAGAATTTGAGATAGCCATAGATGATAGATTGTTGCATGTTCAGGATATTATCTAAACTCACCTTTGGGATTTGTCTTTGATATTAATGAAATTTGATTTATTGTGATTTTATTGAGTTATTCGTGATTCAACTTCTGTTCTTAATAATTCGGTAACAAACTGAGAGGGTGAACTGAGTGAATATCATCAAATTGGGCTAACAAGAGTTAGGTAGTTTGATATATAAAGAATTTAATCAAACCGTTAATTTTGTGTAACGAGAGATCATGCATAGGTTTCGGTAGGTTATTAGACAATTTCAGAACTAAATTAGGTTGGGTAAATTGCGAATTGAGAGATTGCAATTCCATAATCTAATTAGGGATTATTAATTAGGGTTAAAGATTATAACTTAAGAGAGAGTAATCTACCATAAGACTGTCTAAACTCGGTAATTTGATAATTTGATAATGAATTATATTTTCATTAAAGTCGGATTAAAACCGCCTTTCTCTCAATTGGTAGTTCCTAGGTTGATTCATTATTAGATTATGCAATTTGCTATCCTGTTTATAATTTTTTAATTTAATTCTTAAGATTGATTGCTTGATTGATTAATTTTCTGCATTAGTTTGTTATTTTGATTTATTTCAAATTTGAGTCAGGCCTTAGATTTTTGGATTATGTTACTACTCCTAGTGGGATCGATATCTTAGGTACTACGACCGTGTGCTGGCAGTATTATCAAAGTTAAAAATATTAAAACTTAGAATACGTAAATCGTTGATCAACTTTAAGGCAATGTAATCGTTCAAATATTTTGATGGCTCTTATAATTCTAAAGTTGAACCATTTTTCATGAAATAGTAAGCACAATAAGATGAATGTTACTGCTCAATCCTCCATATTTTACTTTATGGCTTCAAGTTAGAAAAACATATTTGTCTGTTTGAGCTTCTATAACCATTTAAACTCTTTCAATAGGTCTTGAAGACTGTATTAAAATTCTACCATTCCTCTCAATCCAGATTTAACATATTAAGTAAAGGAAGACTAGTTTCATTTAAGATTTATCATTGATATTAATACATGTATAAAAGGACATCTAATGATGGTTTGTGGCCAAGTGTGTTTAATCTTGGTACAATAATATAGGATTTTCTACCAAACGGGAGTATTATAGTCATAATATAAGAAAAGGTTATCTTAAGTTTCAAGTATTATCGTCATAATATAAGAAAAGGTTATCTTAATTTTCAACCTAAATATGAAACATGTTTTTATCAATTATATAGTTTAGTATATCCTTAATTCTTAAATTCTAAAGGAGTGCCATTAAAATATAAAACTTATCTTAAGATATGATTTTAAAGTAAGAAAATATGTGTGAATCAACTTTGATCTCTTCTTGTTTGAATATCCTCCAAGTTAATTAGTTAGTAAACTTTTTATTGGAGAAGTTAAAAGTATATATGATTTCATTTAAGTATGACCTAAGAGAGAGGTCACATGGTTACTCCAATATATATAAGAGCTCTGATGTTTTGCTAGGGGGATAACAAGCCTCACATAACACATAGAAGGAGTAGTGGTTAATGAGGGACCGTAAAGGGTACTGCTAATAAAACTAAAGGAAATTATACTTATCATTTCATATTTATAGAGGATTTATTTCTTATGAAAATTTTCTAATTTAATGAATTTTTAAAGAATATGAATAATCAACTTTAGGTTACTACCAAAAACTTTTTCCTTTTAAAATGTAGGTATGGATTCGTTTTATTCATAAGTATACAACATCATAAAGAACATTCATGATTTTAGAACTTTGTTTTAGGTTTTTAGTAGTTTAATGTCCCACCCTTCCCACCCTTCTTCATTAATAGGTTTACAAATATCATGCCACTTTCACTTATTTTCTGTGTGTGTATAATTAAGAACCAAATCATAGTAAGTTCTTTAATATTATTTTCATAGTTTTGATTACTTTTGATGGCAATAAGAGTGGCGATGATTACTAAATGTGAATGCTATTAAGCATAATTTTAACTAGTTGCAACCTTCGAATATATGTTAAATACTCCTAGTTCAACATAATATTTTTCATTCTATCCTTCGGATTAAAAAAAGCAATTAAAGTTAGTTAAATTAGCTAAAATGGTAAGGAGTCAAAGTATTTGACTACTAGTGATTGTTACTGAGAAGGCATGAAATCCTTGTAATTGATAAGCTTGATTTCATTTGCTTACAGAAACAAAAGGATATGTTTTTTTGTTATTAATATGGAAACCTACAAGTGATTTAAATTATTTTAAAGACTAATGAACAAACTAAAGGAAAAGGGGTTAGCATGTTAAAAAAGTAAGTTTTCAATTAAGAAGAAACATATCAATTTAGTACTTGCATATATCTATTGTTATTTGAAAGGTGCCCCATTCTAAATATTTAAAAGGTACCTTATAATGAATCAGTTTTCTGGTAATCAAAGATATTCATATCAATAATAAAAAAGATAAGGAAAAAAGTTCAACTTACCTTAATCCCCTCTTTTCATTAAAAGAGCTTGTTTCTCTATTTATGAGTACAAAGAAGGAAAAGGTAGTTATATAATCTAAAATCCATCTGATAAACTTTCCATCACAAGCATTATAATATAACTAAAATAAAGTTCTATTTAACATAATTAAAAGACATTTTCTAATCTATATATAATTAAAAGACTTTTTCTAATCTATAAAGGTATATGGTACTGGGTTTAAATACTAGTCGGTACCGTCCGATAACAATACCAGCTAGTACCGGAAATTTTCAAAAATATAGAGACTAAGTTTCAAAATTTTTAAAAATTTAAACTCCCTCCCGTCCCTTCCCCCCCTCCCCCTTTTTTTTCAAAACTTTTT
>JAOQMS010044482.1:0-10290 GCA_027563885.1 Erythroxylum longipes | reverse complement strand
TGTTCACAAATGCATGAGCATGAGATGTGTTTTCCTAATTTCTCCGATTGATCTCCCATGTACCAATTTCCATGGTTCAACCCTTTATATGGAAACGGGATGTTAAAAAATTACCTGGGGTTGACTCTATGCATAGATGAGAATACAGTACAAAGAAAAAGGCTAGGCTATGCTCGGTTATGTATTACTATAGATATCTCTAAGGATTTTCCAAAACAAATCCCCATCATGAGGTTGGGCTTCAATGGATTATTATGTGAAGATGCTATCATGGTGGATTACCGTTGGAAGCCTTCCTTGAAGTTACAAGGAAAAAGATGGGTACTAACGGGGAAAAGTATTAAAGAAGGGATCTACAAAGAACTAATGGGTCTAGATCTATGTGAAAATGAAAGAACTAATAAACACGAAATAAGCCAAAATGAGACACAAGAAGAGCCAGTTGTATGTGACAAGAATTAGTTGGATAAGGCTAGAAATGAGGAGTTAGAAAATATCTATAATGTTGCAACATTTACTGATTTAGATGTAGGTAACAAGTCAAAGTATAAAACAGTAACAAGTACTATAAAAGAAGTTTCTAAGTAAGGCAAGTTAGTTGTTCATAAGGGAGCAAAAAGGGATGAAATGGAGGTAACCTCATCCTCTTCAACACTGAGCAATGCAGAAGGGAGAGAGGTTGTAGAAAAATTTAATTGTATGAGGAACGGTACTAGGAGTAAAGGACAAAGCTCCAAAACAATCACTTAATGATAGTAGTCTAGAATGTTAGGGGCATTAGTTACCCCAAAAATCTTTTGGCCTTAAAATAGATTTTTTGGCTAAGGAAAATATTTTAGTTTTTGCGATTTTAGAAACAAAAATTAGATCAGAGAATCTCAAATATCTTAAAAAGCTAGGAAATAAGTGGCATTTCCTCTCTAATCATTAAGCTCATGGTGTTGGCAGAACTATTGAATAGTAGATATTATGGTGATAGAAGTGGAGACAAAAAGTTCTGCACATTGAATGGCATTTTGTTGAGAAAAATTCTTCCTTTTTTGCATCAGTATTGTATGGTTTAAACTATTTGTTTCAAAGAAAGAAGCTTTGGGAGAGTTTAGAAACTTTCCAAAGAAGGGTAGCGAGTCTTTGTCTCATTTCAGGAGATTTTAATTCTAGCCTCTATAGAACGGAAGTGGAAAGTCATTTTTCCTTAAGAAATTACTCTTCCGATTTTGAGGATTGTGTTGATCAGTTAGGAGGTTTAGACCTTAAGGTAACTGGATTTTTTTTCTCTTGGAGTAATAAGTAAACCAATGGATGGGCACTTAGGAAAAAGCTTGATCCAGTTATGGTCAAAAAAGCATGGTTACAACTTTTCACGGAAAGTAAAGCCACTTTCTTAGACCCTATGTTTTTGGACCATACCCTAATGACTATGGGGGATCTGTTCCTAAAGGTGAAGCATTGCCATCCATTTAGATTTAACAACTATTTAGTTAATGTAGAGGGATTTCAGGAATTTTTGAGGGAAGGAGTAATAGCTAATGTGCATGGAACCCTTCAATTCTAGTGTATTTAGAAGTTGAAATTAATCAAAGAGGCTTTAAAGAATTTAAAAAAACAGACAGGGGAGAACACTTTTTAGGCCATATTAGTAGCCAGAGATAAATTATCCTAACTTCAGCATACACTTTCCTATAACCATGGGGATATTCTCCTTTTATCTTAAGAGAAATCAACTCTGTATGACTATATGCTCTAAACAATCATGCTAGTATTATCGAGTAGAGGGCTAGGGAGAAATGACTTAAGGAAGGAGACAGAAATTCTAAATTCTTCTTCAGCTTTATTATTGCTAGGGAGAACTACAACTTTGAAAAGGAAATTACTTTGCTAGATGGGAGGAAGATAAGTATGCATGAGGATCTGTTGAAAGAAGCTGAGAGATTCTTCAAAGATTTCTATGTCTCTTGTAATGTAACTGAAAACACTCAGTACTTAGACTCTATTACTCTTAACAGGCTCTCAAACGAAGAGAAGACTCTATTAACTAAAATAATGGAAGATTCGAAGATAAAGGGGGTTATTTTCCAAATGAATCCTAAAAAGGCTCCAACACCTGATGGTTTCAATAGGTTCTTTCATCAGAAAGCATTGCTTGAGATTAGCTCTATGGTGAAAGCAGTTGTTAAAGAATTTTCTTAGGAACTATTTTAAAGAAAATCAATAAAATCCATCTTCACCTAGTCTCTAAACTAAGCCATCTAGTAACCTTAGAGAACTATAGGCCTATAGCATGTTCTAACTTCATCTATAAAGTGATTGCAAGGATTATTGCCAATGGACTGAAAGTGGTTTTGGGGTCATTGATCGGTGGTAATCAAAGTTCTTTCCTATAGGGAAAACAAATAGGGGATAACATTTCTATTGTACAAGAATTTCTAAGAAGTTACTCAAGAAATAAAACTCCAAAGAATTGTGCTTTCAAGATTGATTTTAAAAAGGGTTTTGACAGTGTATAATGGAACTTTATTTTGAGGCTACTAAAAGTGATAGCGTTTCTAAGGGTGTTCATTAAATGGGTAGAAGCTTGCATTACTACCCCTTCTTATACTGTATTGGTTAATGAATCTCCTATAAAATTCTTTCGTGGGTAAAGAGGACTCAGACAAGGGGATCCTATGTCTCCTTATTTGTTCGTATTATACATGGAGGCTTTAACTTCTCTATTAAGGTATAATATTGCCATGGGTTTATGTTTAAAATATCATAGCTGAGGTAAGAAAGTTTCTTTGGTAAATCTATGTTTTGCAGATGATCTTTTCCTATTGTCTAAGGCTGATGAGGCTTCTATCAAGCCCTTATAACTTCTTTGAACCTATTCAACACTATTTCTAGACTATCTGTTAACTATAACAAAAGTCATTTTGTTCTCTCTAAAAGTGCAGATAATTTGGAAGGACTAGTTTCTTCCTTAACTGGTATGCGAAGTAAATAAACTCCTCTATGCTATCTAGGTCTGCCAATTACTTCAAGAAGGATTCAGTTTTGGGAATGCTACCCACTCATTGAAAAAATTCAAAAGAGATTATCCTCTTAGACCAAATTTTCTCTATCTTTTGGTGGAAGTTATAGTTAGTGAAATTTGTACTTAACTTTATGCACATCTATTGGTCATCAAATATGGTACTGGCAAGGGGAGTAATCAAATCACTAGAAAAGTTTATGAGAAACTTTCTATGGGGAGGAGGTGGCTCTAATAAGGGACATGCTAAGGTCAAGTAGGTCGATGTTTTTAAACCTAAGAGGGACGGAGGACTGGGAATTATTCCTATAAAGTTATCTAATATATATCTCTTGATGAAGAAATTTTGGTCTATACTGCAAGAAGATAACACCTTATGGGTAAAATGGCTTTATACCCAAGACCTAAAAAGTCAAAGCATATGGTCTGTTAATCCAAAGTCCTCCCACTCTTGGTTTTTATCACAATTATTGAAGATAAAGGAGAATTTGAGTTCTAAAATCTCATACAAGTAGGGGATGGAGAGAATTCTAGTTTTTGGTATGACAACTGGTTAGGAACTAAACGTTTAATCACGAATCAGATTGCAATTCAATTATTAAGCCATTTTCCTTTAAATGCTAAAGTGAAGGATTTTATTAGGGAGGGTCAGTGGGAAGAATTCCCAGTAGGAATTCATCACCTACAACCTACCTACCCCCTAACCTATTAATACATGACCAATACATTTGGAGAAACAACCCATAAGGTATATTCATAACAAAAAAGTTGCAGGTGTTTTAGAGAAATGCCAAAGTGGAATGGTATGAAGTAGTATGGCACAAAGAGGTAATGCCTAACTCTTCATTTATCCTATGGCTTACTACTCTAAACAAACTTAGCACTATAGTTAGACTCTCTTTTCTAAATATAAGAGTGGATTGTGTCCTATGTAAGTTAGGACAAGAGAATAGGGACCATCTACTTTTTGAGTGCCCCTTCTCGGAAGACATTTGGTCTTGGATAAGACAAAAATGTTTGTGGCCCCTAAGCACATTTCATTTCATAGTGATTATGTAATGTTTCAATAGGCTAAAGTTTATTTTTTAACCTAATTCTCTTATCAACCTAATTTCCTTTGTGACTTGCATCAAGGAATATAGGCAGAAAGAAACATGAAAAGATTTCAAAACTCCAGTAGGAATTCATATAAAATTAGAGAGTGCAGCTTTGATAAAGATGTAGAACATATTATCTCCTCTAGCTCTATCAAGGAATGCTCATCCTAGCTAGCAAATGAATGGATAATTTAGAGAAACATACAGAGATAAAGTAAAACAGGGAAACATGCATACAAAACTAGAAATTTTTTTGATACTAACATTATCTAATAATATGGAGGGTACTGGAAGAGAGGCTTACCAATTTAGTTGTCAAAAAGGAGAAACTATTGGGGCTTGGAAAAGTGGTTAAGGATGCTCTTCTAAGGTCCTGGAACTCAAAGAGAAAAAAATAAAGTTACAGTCAACTTTCTCTAATCAGATTAAGTATGAAATACAAAGAAGAGGAAAAAGGGGGATTATAGAAGATCGCTATTACCTTAATCACCAAAGGATAGGCTAGAGTAATCATGCAACAATAATAGGTAGAACATTAACTTCAGAGGACCATCGGGTGGGTGGAGAACGTGTCGCTCCAACCCTAAGATGGAAGGTTCAAATGAAGATTGGGGGAAGTGAAATTTATGTGTTTCAATCCAGCTACATCATGTTCTTAACTGGCTACTAGCTCTATTCACAACCCAAGGGCTAGTGAAATAATTATTTATTTAAAATTAAAAAACAAATTTTTTAATGCCTACTTTATTGCTTTAGCTATTCATTTTCATAAAAATACCAACAGAGCTAATTTATTTGAAATACCTAAAATTATGAATGAACGTGACAATTTAGAGGGTGACATGTTGGATCGAAAACTTAAGCATGAAAGAATTAGCTAAAACGGTAGATTTCAAATTTTTTTTAGAAATCAAATTTCAGTGGAAGAAATATAACTAAATCAACATGTCAAGCCATACATGATATGGTATAAGAAAAATATTTAACATAAGACTAAGATGGTAGAATTATACAGACTCTTTTGCTACAACTTTAACTCCTCTCTGTGCTATCCTATCGTCGGTAATGTATCCTTTCTTAGGTGATGTATCCTCTTCTCATTATTGCATCCTCAACCGATTTGATCTACCACTTGTTCTCCTTGGATAACTTGGTTAACAAGATCCTTTGTTAGGAAAGGAGAAGAAAACTTGAAGAGATTTTGTTTTAGAAAAAGAAGCAAAAGATGAGACATCTCTCATGCAAATTTCAACTCTCATGTAAGATAGGAGAGAGAGATAAAAATTCAATAACTCCTTGTATTCTTTCTCTCAATTTCCGTTAAGCCTCAAATAAAGAAGTGAAGTGCATCCAATGTATCACATCCTTCCTTAATCAATCATAAAGAAGCCAATAAATGAGACTCTTTTAATTTGTTTTAAGATGGCTAAATGAAAAGACCAATAACCTAAAATGATACATCTCATTTTCGGTTTTGTGATGAAAGAAGGAAGAAGGTCCATCAAATGCACCTCTTTCTTTCTTAATCCAATGAATGCTAAATGGTTACATGCTATCATTGAAAGATAACCATTAAACCATTTAATGATAAGGTTATAACTCCATTTAAGGATGATAAAGCATGTTAAAAACCATCTTAAATGTAGCAAACCAATGTTAAATGTGAAACTGCACATTTAGCCCATTAAAACTAAAAATCCACCTCCTTTTATCTTTAATAACTTTGATTTTATTTAATTAATCAAATTAGTCAAATTAAACCAAACTCTAGCCCTTTTCTAAATGTTCTTTTGGGCTTCTAATTAAAGTAAGCCCAACATTCAATCATAGGCTTTAAAATCTCCATTTGTATTTCTCACTTTGCTTGATAACCTTCCTATAAGCCAAATAGGGAATCTAATTGGACTTATATAATTCAAGCTCCAATAAATCCTGAATTAATTTAATCTTATTAGAATTAATTCCAGCTTGTTAACTAAATGTCATTCTACTAAAGACAATTAGTTGAACTCTTGAATTTCTAAATATTATGAGAACACATGTTTCAAATAAAATCTCCAATTGCAAACTCTAATATAAACCATATTATAGCCATTCACACAATAAAGGGTAAAATTATCGTTTTGCCTTTATGTAGATTTTTCCTTCTAGATCTCCTGTTTTACTCTATATTGTGATTAATACACAAGATCTCATCTTGCTGCCAAGACTTGATGGGTAGCTAGTCTATCAAACTATTGGCGCCAGTTTAATCACTAATCTCTATAAAACATCTAGAAGTGATGATATAACTATAAACTCTTTATTTGAGTGAATGTTCCCTAATACATGTTTCAATTAATAATTCCAACGTGCAGGCACTGGATTGATACTCAGTAAAAATCCATTCCGATCATATCAAGAATTGTAATAAAACATATATTAGTTCATAACTCATCAAGATTGTGGTCCATAATAAACGATTGCTTAAGTGTATGTTTTAAGATTAAAGTAACGGCCTACTTTATTCTTTAAAACATACGTGATTTTAGATTCATTTAATAGTGCCATTATCAATAGTCAACTACTATCATGATATGAAACTCATCATTCCCTTGAAGTAAACTCTTGTACTTACATGAAGATAAATCGCAACACTACAGTCTAAACCATAATATAACTAGTCATAAGGTACCAAGGTTCTTTTGTAAGTAATATACATATACATGGAGATGTATAGGAAACATGTATATTATTAGAATTTAAATTAATTGATTCACAGTTAATTAATCAAGTTGGTCGCTTGATTATGGTTTAGACTATAGTTTTGCGATTTACCTCCGTGTAAGTAAAGGAGTTTACTTCAAGGGAATGATGAGTTTCAAACCATGATAAAAGTTGACTATCGATAATGGCACAATTAAATGAATTTGTAATCACATATGTTTTTAAAGAATAAAGTAGGTCACTACTTTAATCCTAAAACATACACTTTCACATTCGTTTATTATTTTGATGAGTGGTGAACTCATGTGTATTTTGTTATAATTTTTTATATGATCGGAATGGATTTTTATAGGGTATCAATCTAATGTCCGCATGTTGGAACTATTAATTGAAACATACATCAAGGAAAATTCACTTAAATAAAGAGTCTATAGTGATATAATCACTTCTAGATGTTTTACGGAGATTAGTGATTAAACTGGAGCCAGTAGTTTGATGGACTAGCTACCCATCAAGTCTTAACACCAAGATTAGTTCTTGTGTGTTAATCACCATGTAGAGTGAAACGGGAGATCTAGAAGGGAAAACCATCATAAGGGCAAAACGATAATTTTCTTTTATTGTGCAGATGGTTATAATACTGTTCATAATGGAGTTTACGATTAGACATCGGATTAATAATTTGAAACATGTTTTCTTATAATTTTAAGTAATTCAAGAGTTCAATCAATTGGCTTTAGTGGAATGACATTTGGTTAATAAGTTGGAATTAATTCTAATGAGATTAAATTAATTCCAGCCTTATTAGAGCCTGAATTATTTAATTCTAATTAAATTCCCCATTTGGCTTCGGGAAGGTTATTAAGGAAAGTAAGAAAACGAAATGGAGGTTATAGGAAAAAAATGAGACATTTTGGAGAGTAATGGACTAATTAGATTCGGGCCAATAAGGCCAAAACAATTTAATTAAGAGTTAATTAAATTGGGTCTTAAGCCTATAATTAAATGTTGGGCTTTTACTAATTAATTGTTAATTATAAGCACAAAGGAACTTTTAATATTGGACTAGATTTTGATTTAATTAATTAGATTAATTGAATTAAAATCTAATTATTAATAAAAAATTGAGCAAAACCAAATTCTACAAAGTTGTAGAATTCGGTCATGTTTCATCTTCATTAAATGGTGTTGTTGGCTTGTTTTAATAGCATGTAACGTACAACTATTTTAGCATTTTGCATGAATGAAAGTGGATAGAAAGCATTCTTTTGATTAAAGAATGAATGGCTGGTTTTAACGTAGGATAACGTACAACTAATTTGATGATGCATGACTTTTAGCATGATTTCCTAAAATAAACGTGTGTTATCCTAACTCTCTCTCTACTCTCTCCCAATACTCCATTCGGTAATTCTCTTTCCATTAAATAGTTTAATGGTTGATTAAAGAATGAAGTGCGGTCGTAGGCGTTTATGTAAAGCTTTTTTATTAAAGAATAAAGTTGAGCATTCGATTATGTCTTTTATTAATAAAGGCATGAAAGTGGAGTGGGCGTTAACGTCATGCTTCTCATCATTCAATGGTTTTGAATGGGTGGTTTTATAAACACCTTACATGAAAAATGTTTTGATGATTAAAAAAGTCCAAGTGTTGGACTTGGAGTAACATATATCATTCAACCAAAAACGTCTAGGTGTTGTAGTTGAATGGACACATGTCATTTACCCAAAACCATCCAAGTGTTGCAATTTGATGGAGACAATTAGTTTGGTTTTGTATTAAATGAATGAAGCGTGGTTTAGCTGCTCCTCACCATTCTCTCCAAACTAGCCGAACATAGCAAAAAAGGAGGTCTCTTCACTTGCTTTTTATTTAACCGAAGATAGCAAAATGAGAATGGCTCATTTTTTGGTTCTTTCAACTAGCCAAATATAACAAAAGTTTGCTATTTATTTTTCTTATCCTTTTCCACCAAAGGATCTTGTTAACCAAGTTGTCCAAGGAGAAGAAGTAGCAGATCAGATTGGTTGAGGACACAGCAGTGAGGAGTCGAAGCTGTAGCGAGGAGTTGGTAATATTACAATCTTGTTCTTATTTTATTTATTTTCCTTATATCGTATCATGTATGGATTAAAATGCATGTTGATTTGATGTTTATGCTTTCGCTATTTTATGATTTCAAAAAAAGTTTTTGAAATCTACCATTTAGCCAAACCAAACATGTTTTTGTTTTCGATCCAACATAAAGAAGATACCCTATGAAAATGACATGTTAGAGCAATGACAGTAACTTATATGGCTTAATACAAAACATAAGTATTTTTGAAAATCAAAACTCCTCATTTCATTCGCAAAATGAAACTTACTTACATTGTCATCACATTTCATAATCCATGTTTATACATAATATAACATTTGGGAGTTTAAAGTTCTATACAAAAAGTTCAACGTGAAAGGAGAGCCTAAACAAAAGTATTTTATCTACACTCTGTAGGAATTAGCTGACCAGACCTTTAATCCATTATTGTTTCCAAAATTGGTAGTACTAGACTTCTATTATATCACTTTAGAAGCTAGGTCTTCCTTGTACCTAAAAATTAACTTTGCAATTTTGATGAGTTTGCAAACTCAGTGAGTGAACCAGTATCGATTTGCTCCCTCAAGTCAGAACACAAATATCACAAGTACATTTCCTAAATCAGCAGATGTATCAGATCATTCAATATTGAATGCTAGATCACAGTATACATCATATCTTAACAATACATCATGAACTACAAAGATTTCATATAATCATTTTAGAATAATCCAATCATTTATCTCAATCATTCATATCATCAACATGACGACAAACATTGCATATCATTATATCAACATAATTCAGTAATTATTCACTATCATTCATATGATACATGTAAGGCCCCAAATTGTACCTTATTTGGAATGTTACATGTTCACGAAAGTACATGTATGATAGGTGTTAAAATTTATGATATGATTAAGAATTGCATATGATTTGAATTTTGGTTTAATGGATCATATTCACTGAATAGGAATTAATTAACATCATTAGAGAATTGAGGTATTAAAATGTACATTTGGATTAGGAAAATTTTCAAGTGGAAAGATAAGTTGGTACATGAAAGTTGGAATGACTAAGCCTATGAGTTATTAACATTTGGCATAGCTAATGCATTGACATTTGGAAACATTGGTTGACTGATAAGTGGCTTGATTAAATTGTAGAATTTGGAATTATTCATTCAGTAATAAATGGCTTAAATGGAAGTGTAACATCCCATCACCTATGCACACGGCTAGAACACATCACTATATGAGACATGTATATGACTTAAGCTAAATGAACGTTAGGCATAAGTTATGATATACTGTTTGGCATATCCATACAATTATATATATGATTTCATTTGGCATTTAGTACACGTGAGGAGCATGGGGATAATATTGTTTAAGTTA
>JAOQMS010044481.1:0-10291 GCA_027563885.1 Erythroxylum longipes | reverse complement strand
TAATTAATAGATCATATATTTTTCCTACAATTAATGCTTTTTTAATCATGCTTAAATAACAATTAATTAATATTTTCTAGTTCATAATAAACCATTAATATTTTTAACTATCTAATCAATTAATTTTTATTTATCCTTCGTATTAATTATAATCTTATATTATTTTAATAAATCCTCCTTATAAAATTTATTTATCATATTCAAAATTTTTATTATTCTATAACTATTCTTTCCTTATATTATAACTCACTCAATTAACCGGGCATTTTCTGCTAGTTTAATACAATAAAGACCAAAACAGATCGTTCAAAGAGCCGCATACGTCAAGTAAAAGGACAACAGCAAGGAAGAAGGCGCAAGCTACAGTTGCGTTGAATTGGAAAACTAGCATTAAATGCTAGCGTTTAACACAGCTTCGAGGGTTAGGCAGAAAAGAGGCGTGAACAGGAGTGATTGACCCAAAAATACCTACAACTTAATTCGTCAACTGACGCAACAGTGGAGGCGTGGAGAGGGAGCTACGTAGCTGGAGAGTGAAAAGTGAGGGGTGGCAGAGAAAACAAGAGAGAAGGGAGCTGGCGGCTTGGTGTGGCTTGAATAAAAAGAGAGCTGCGGCTAGGAGTGGGGGCGCAGGTGAAGAGGGGCGTGAATAGTGAGCTGGGAAAACAACCCGAAGGTTTATTTGTCCCATCAAAGAACAGTGGAGTGGCTGTAGGGTGAAGAGTTATGGCAGATAGCAGATAGAGAAGAGGAGTGACGTGAAAAGAAAAGAAAAGCAACGTATGCGACAGTTCCAAATAGAAATCAAGCCACAATAACGTTCGTGATAGTCCCAAATAGTTAGGAAGAATTATAACGTTGGATAACTAAACTTTTATTTCTTGGTTTACAAAATCCTAGTTATTAAATTCTAAATATTATAAAACTTTTGTTCTTTATTTCAATCGATTTATTAGTCAAGTATGAATTATTTTTCTAGGTCATTATTTGATTGTTTGATTTTACAGTTAGGTGTGCAACTAGTTTATGATTTTATTCAATCAGTTGCTAGATTAAACAAGTTGATGTTTAATTCTTTTAACTAAAAGTAACGACTAGGATTTTTGTCTACTATGTTAGGGACATGATTCTATAAAAAATAATTGTCTAGGCCTAATATACATCGTATGTATATTGTCTAGTTCGTCGATTTTCTTGATTCATAAAGCTAAATTAATTAAATCTGAGATCATATCTAGATTATTAATTAATAAAGATTAATTCAAATACATGTTTTGGTTAAGTAAACATAAGAGAAAATAGGTAAAGAAATTTACCATGACAAATGCTTAACTAATAAATTGGTTATTTTTAGTGTCGATGATCAATGCAAGTTCAACAATGAAGGAGACCAGAAACCAAGATTTGTTCCTATTGATTGTTAGATTATCATTGTTTCGTTATTAGTTATTTTTCAATTTTGTATTCCATTTAAATTCTGTTTAATTCACAATTTTAAAACCCCATTTTTATTGCATAACTACTAACGTCTGAATTCCTCATGAGAACGATCCCTACTTTCCACTACTACATTAATTTGTGTTATAAGAAGTTGGTTTCTTTTTATATTTGGTTGCAGGCGACAGCAGTCACCAAATTTTGGCACCGTTGTCAGAGAATTTTGGACAGTTTATATACGTTATGCGTTCAAATCAATCTGAAAATTTGCATTACGATCCTGAAATTGAGAAAACAGCAAAGGCATTAAGAAAGCAGACGAAAGAAAGACAACAAATACTGAGAGAAGAATGACAGAGGGAAAGGAACATGGATGCAAATCACACTTTACGCCAACTAGCTGCTCCAGCTGAAGACCGACAGCCTCGCAGCATTAATTTTCCAAATTTGGGCGATAATAATACTTTTGAGTTGAAGTCGGGACTAATTCACTTGTTACTCACTTTCCGAGGCATATTAGGAGAAGATCCTTATAAGCACTTGAAGGAGTTTGATGTTGTTTGTATGGGGATGAAGCCTACTAATGTCACTGAATAGCAGATAAAGCTGAGGGCTTTTCTCTTTCTTTGAACGACGATGCCTAAGATTGGTTATATTATTTACCTGCTGGAAGTATTAGAACATAGGCAGAGATGAAGAAGTTATTTCTAGAGAAGTTTTTCCCAACTGCCAAGGTCACCAATATCAGAAAAGAAATTTTTGGCATCCAACAAAACATTAGGGAGTCATTATATGAATATTGTGAAAGATTTAAGAAGCTGTATGCAAGCTGCCCCCATCATCAAATCAGTGAGCAACTGTTGAATCAATACTTTTATGAAGGTCTTTTACCGACTGAGAGGAGTGTGATAGATGCTGTAAGTGGAGCAGCGCTGGTTGATAAAACACCAGTAGCTGCATGGGATTTGATCTCAACTATGGCTTCTAACTCTCAACAATTTGGAGCTCGGAATGATTATAGTTCAAGACATGTTAATGAGATGGGAGTTTCGTCATTGGAAAGAAGATTAGATGATTTGACTTCTTTGATACGTCAACTTGTGGTTTCAAGGAAAGAGGAAGTTAAGACTTGTGGTATTTGTTCCATGGTTGGCCATCCTATAAATATGTGTCCCACTCTACAAGAAGACCAAGTTGAAGAAGCCAAGACAATGGGTGGTTATTTGGGACAACCTCAAAGGAAGTATGACCCATTTTCAAATACATATAATCCAAGTTGGCAAGATCATCCAAACGTCAGTTATGGCAACAATCAGGGACAACAAGTAAGCTCTAATTTTCATTCATATAAACAGCCTTATATGCCTAGACAGTAATAACAAATGGGACAAAGTTCTGGTGAAAATCATTCTTTGGAGGATATAGTCAAGACATTGGCCACAAATACTGTGAACTTTCAACAGAATACCATAAAATTTCAGCAAGATACGCAAGCCAGCATACAAAATCTTGAGACTCAAATGAGTCAAATGGCGATTTCCATCAATAGGTTGGAGGCACAAAATTCAAGAAAGTTCCCTTCTCAACCTGAGGTGAATCCAAAGAAGAGTGCTTGTGCTATCACATTTCGAAGTGGTAAAGAGTTAAAGGAACCTAACCCAAAGGTTTCTAAGCGAGAGGTTGAAGAAGAAGTAGAGAAAGAAGTTCCAAAGCAGTCACAAGAGAAAAAGGAGGGTGATTCTTGCATTGTCACGCCTAAGTTCAGTGTACAACCTCCTTTTCCTAGTCGTTTTGCTAAGCAGAAGAAGGAGGAGCAATAGAAAGAAATTCTGGAAACTTTTTTCAAGGTACAGGTCAATATTCCTTTGCTTGATGCTATTAAACAAATTCCTTGTTATGCTAAATTTCTTAAGGAACTCTATACCTCAAAGAGAAAATTAAGTGGCAATGAAAAGGTGCAATTGGGTGAGAATGTTTTTGCTGTGCTTCAAAAGAAGTTACCTCGTAATTGTACAGATCTAGGTATATTCACAATCCCTTGCAAGATAGGTAATCTGAAAATTGAGAAAGCATTGTTGGATTTAGGTGTGTCGATTAATGTTATGCCTCAATCTATTTATGAATCTTTGAATATAGGTCCTCTTAAAGAAACTGGTGTCATAATCCAACTTACTGATCGATCTAATGCCTATCTAAAGGGTGTTCTTGAGGATGTCCTAGTTCAAGTTGATAATATGATTTTTCCTGCTGACTTTTATATCTTACAGATAGGTAATGAAGATTCATCCACTTCAATCCCAATTTTATTAGGAAGACCATTTTTGAAATTTTCTAGAACAAAAATTGATGTCTATGATGGGTCTTTAACTATGGAGTTTGATGGTGAAGTGATTAAGTTCAATATTTATGATGCCAAAAAATTTCCTAATGATGATCAATCTTTGGTTTCCATGAGTTTTCTTGATACTTTAGTGCAGGAAACATTCCGTTTAGATGGACCAGATAAATTATGGACTGTATTGGAAAATAGCTTGGATATTCAGGAAGGAAAAACACTAGCCAATTATCTTGCCATTCCTGAGGAGCTAGATACTACTATCCAAATTTTAGAGTGGAGCAAATACTTGGAGGAACAGGTATGTTTTCTGGAGCTAACTAGAAATAATTCGAAGTTGTTGCCATCTCTTATACAACCACCAAAATTGGAGTTGAAGGCTTTTCCAGGTAACTTGAAATATGTGCATTTAGGTGAGCATAAAACTCTTCCTGTTATTATTTCGAGCAGACTAACATCTTTGCAGGAAACACAATTAGTAGGTATGTTGAAAATTTACAAAGATGCTTTTGGATGGACTGTGGTTGATTTGAAAGGGATTAGCCTATCAATTTGTATGCATCGAATTCTATTAGAAGATGGAGTTAAGGAAACAAGACAGCCTCAATGAAGATTGAAACCACCAATGATGGAGGTAGTCAAGAAGGAGATTCTGAAGCTCCTCGACGCTAGAATAATCTATCCAATTTCAGACAGTAAATGGGTAAGTCTAGTACAAGTGGTTCCTAAGAAAACTGGAGTAACCATAGTGGAGAGCACTTTAGGTGAATTGGTGCCCATCCATGTGCAAAATGGGTGGAGGGTTTGTATAAATTACATAAAGTTAAATTCTGTTACTCGTAAAGATCATTTTTCACTTCCTTTTATTGACTAGTTGTTTGAAAAACTTGCAGGAAAAACTCATTATTATTGTTTAAATGGTTATTTAGGTTATTACCAAATTTCTGTTACACAAGAGGACCAAGACAAAACGATTTTCACATGTCTTTTTGGCACCTTTGCGTATCGAAGAATGCCTTTTGGACTATGTAATGCATCTGCCACGTTCCAAAGGTGTTTGGTAAGTATTTTCTCTGATTATATGGATGACTGTATTAAAGTTTTTATGGACGATTTTACAATTTATGGTGAGTCTTTTAATACTTGCTTGGTTAACCTTGAAAAAATTTTGAAACGTTGCATTGAAAAAAACTTAATTTTGAATTATGAAAAATGCCATTTTATGGTTGATCAAAGGATAATCTTAGGCCATGTAGTGTCTTCTAAGGGAATTGAGGTTGATAAGGCTAAGATAGAAATCATTAAATCTCTTCTTTACCCCATAAGTGTACGGGAAGTTTGTTCTTTTCTTGGACATGCAGGTTTCTATCGACGCTTTATCAAAGACTTTTCAAAGACCACTCAACCCTTATGCAAGTTACTTCAAAAAGATGTGGAGTTCAAGTTTGATGAAGCATGTAGGACAGCATTCGATGAATTAATAGATATGCTAATTTATGCTCCAATAATCCAGCCCCTGGATTGGAGTCTCCCATTTGAGATAATGTGCTATGCAAGCGACTATGCGTTAGGCATTGTTCTGGGGCAAAGGATAAGCAGAGCGCCGCATGTGATTTACTATGCTTTGATGATGCTAAACTACGCCCAGAAAAACTATTCAACAACAGAAAAAGAATTATTGGCAGTTGTTTTTGGGTTAGAGAAGTTTCGTTCATATCTATTAGGTACACATGTCATAGTTTATTCAGATCATGCTGCGTTGAAGTATTTGTTGTCCAAAAAGGAAGCAAAGCTACATCTTATTCGTTAGATTCTACTATTGTAAGAATTTGATTTGGAGATATGGGACAAAAAGGGAACTGAAAATCTGGTTGCAGATCACCTTAGTCGTATCCATCTAGACACAACTTCAGACAACCTGAAAGATGAATTTCCAGATAAACATTTATTTGCCACACAACAGGTAATACCTTGGTATGCTGACATAGTTAATTTTCTGATTACCAAGTCTTTACCTAGTACTTTATCATGAGCTGAAAATGATAAAATCAAAAGAGAGGCTAAATGTTATGCATGGGATGAGCCACATCTATGGAAATATTGTTCTGATCAAATTATTAGGCGATGTGTATCTGATAATGAAATCCCTTCTATATTGAATTTTTGCCATTCTTTTGCATGTGGTGGACACTTTGGTCCTAAAAGGACAACCCATAAGGTGCTTGAATGTGGTTTATTTTGGCCTAAACTATTTTATGATGCTTATATATTTTGCAAGTTTTGTGATCGATGTCAAAGAATAGGTGGTTTAGGACCAAAAGACCAAATGCCGCTCACGAATATCCTGGTATGTGAATTTTTTTATGTATGGGGAATTGATTTTATGGCCCCTTTTTCTTCATCTTTTGGTAAGACATGTATTCTCGTTGCTGTGGATTATGTTTCAAAATAGGTTTAAGCTAAGTCTACTCATACAGATAATGCTAAAGTTGTTGCTGATTTTGTTAAATCTCATATTTTTGTCAGGTTTGGAGTGCCTAGAGCAATAATCAGTGACCACGGGACTCATTTTTGTAACCAAATTGCTGAGGTTTTACTAAAGAAATATGGTGTTACACATCGAACTTCAACAACATACCATCCCCAGACAAGTGGACAAGCCGAAGTTTCTAACAGGGAAATCAAATCAATTTTGGAGAAAGTGGTTAATCCTATTAGGAAGAATTAGAGTTTGCGTTTAGACGACGCGCTATGGGCATACAGGACAGCATACAAAATTCCTATTGGTATGTCGCCATACAGGTTAGTATTCGGAAAACCTTGTCATTTACCTGTAGAATTGGAACATAAGGCTTACTGGGCTATCAAACAATGCAATTTGGATTTAACTGAGGTTGGAATTAATTGAAAATTACAATTGCAAGAGTTGGAAGAGATACATAATGAATATGAGAGTGCCAAAATTTATAAAGAAAAGACTAAAGCCTTTCACGACAAAATTTTAATTAGAAAATAATTTTTTATAGGTCAAAAGATCCTTCTTTATCACTCTAAACTAAAGCTCTTTCCTAGTAAATTACAATCTCGTTGGATAGGTCCATTTGTTGTTACTAATGTTTTCTCACATGGTGTAGTTGAAATTCAAAGTTTAGACACTTTTAAAGTGTTTAAAGTTAATCGACACCGATTGAAACCGTATTATGAGAATTTACAGGTTGAAACTGTGGAAGAAATTAAACTGGATGAGCCAGTATTTTTTTCGTCTAGCTAATATGACGTTAAAGAAGCGCTTTTGAGAGACACCTCAAGATTTTTTTTAATTTAAGATTTTTTAATTTTTTAATTTCATTTTATTTATCTTAGTTTTCTTAAAACAAAAGGTGGAGCTACGTTGGTGGTTGCATGGTTCATTCTCCATTAATGTTACTTAGGTTGTTTTGGCCCCATTTTGTGAAGATCCATTAAACAATTGTCCATTAACCTATTAATTGTCCATTACACATCTCTTTGGGCATTATTTTCGTTTCTATTTTGTGAGCACGCAAATCTTCATAAAATACAACACTTTTGTTCCTAAGTGGCGTTACTTTCGTTTTTAGTAAGTTATTTCATTTTTTATTTAATTTTTTTCATTTAAAAAATAATAATTTGTTAATTTTAGCTTGCCAGTTTTTTTCTTTTAGATTTATTTTTAATTTGTTAAAAAAATTCACAACAATCAACTCCTACCGCACACATCCTTCTGCAAGTGATCCGACTATTTTAGCACTCCTACAATGCATGGAGCACAGATTGGACAGATTGGAGCACAACCAGCTCGCTTTCTTCGAACAACGGAAATTTCAACCGCCATTTCCACCTACACCTTGACGCAATTATAGAGAAGCTTCTTATACCTTTATTTTCTTGTGTTTTTGTTTTTACTTGTACATTGAGGACAATGTAGCTTAAGTGTAGGGGGAAACATTGAATGTTTGTGTGACTGTGTGTTTTGAATTTACTGTTTCTTTGTTCATTTTGATTTTGATTTTTTTTCTTTTCTGCCTTTTAAATTGCATGTGATGTGTGTTAAACCATGAAATTCTATCTTAATAGTTGGAATGAGACTGAATTGCATGCTTGAAGTCGGATTAGGTCAATTGAATAGAAGGTGAATCATGCTGATTGATTAAAGTAGTCGGTTACATAAGTTTACTCAGAAATTGATGCTTGAATGATTAGGTAATGTATAGAAGCATAATAGATTTTCAATTGAGCCTATGTGAGAATTGAGCCTATATGACTCCTTCAGAAAGTCATTTCATTTCTTGGTGTGTGTGATATTCCCTTAGGTGATTACCTTTAGAACTTGCTCTGAACCAGTTTGAATCTATTAGATGCATGCTAGATAGAAATGATTAAGGCCCTTTTTCTTTTAATCCTTGACTTAAATGACCCACCTATCTTATTTACTCTTGCAAACTCCTTTGAGCCTTTACCCTTTTGTTTTCTAAAGAAAACACCTCATTCTGAAACATCAAACCCCATTAGCCTTACCTATTCATAAGTTTAATAAAGTACTTACTTAGTTTTGGGACTTTTGGCTATATTTTTCTTTTGAGACGAGTTTACTGATACTTCTACTCATAGAGCACATTGTATTTAGCTGCTGTATTGATTATTGTTTCCTTAGTATTCAAAAAATAAACAAAAAAGGAAAAAAAGAAAAAAAGAAACAAAAAAAGAAAAGAAAAGAAAAGAAAATGATTAAGTATAGTAGCAATAATAAATTTTAAGTAGTTAGTTATTTACATGCAATTCTCATAAATACATTCTGTTGTCCCTTTGTCTATTTAGTGCTTTATGACTACTTGTCCCTCAAAACTCTTTTGACTCACCTTAACCTTAGCCCTATTACAACCTCAAATAAAGCCCTTTTGATC
Organism: Erythroxylum longipes; assembly: GCA_027563885.1. Lineage (NCBI taxonomy): Eukaryota > Viridiplantae > Streptophyta > Magnoliopsida > Malpighiales > Erythroxylaceae > Erythroxylum > Erythroxylum longipes. Next base: position 1,597 of record JAOQMS010044481.1, on the reverse strand, counting down.
TATGTTAGCATGTAATCATAGTAGAAGAGAATTGGTGTATTTGCAAGCCTATGGTAGTGTGATTTTCTATAGGGAGTTTTAACCGAAACACAACCTATAAATACTTGAGTGAAACGAGTGAATTCTGTGAGGAAAATCCATTGTGAGTTTATGCTTATCTTTGAATGATAGTTTCATAAGTTGAGTTTGTTTATGTGTATTGATGAAAACTAATTATGACGCGTGTAATAGCTTGACATTCGACTGGCCAAAGTTTGAATAATTGCATGCGCTTGGTTTCTTTTAAAACAAATTGATAGAATTTAATGGTCGTGTTTAATTTGCTTGAGGGCGAGTAAAAGGTTAAGTGTGGGAGAATTTGTTAATATCTTTATTTTCTATCTTTTTGTGCGTTAATTTTCTTTGTTCTTGAGATTTGAAGTTATACCTAGTGGACATTAATCTTGTTTTACATCAAGGTATAATTTGGAACTAAATAAAAAGAACTGCAATAATTTAGGATAAAAAAAGCTAAACTAGGCGTTGAACCTAATTAGACATGGCGTGGTGTAATAACCAAAAACAAAATGACAGCACAGATGGGAAGCTGAGAAAGAAACAAAACGACAGCACAAGAAAGAGCTAAACGTGCCAGCAACACCAGATGGGCGTAAGCAGCGTTCGTTTAATGCAAGAAAGACCAAAACGCAACGTCCAAGGAGCAACACACGTCAAGTAAAACGACAATAACAAGGAAGAAAACGCAAGCAATCGTTGCATTGAATTGGAAAACTAGCATTAAACGCTAGCGTTTAACACAGCTTCGAGGGTTAGGCAGAAAAGAGGCGTGAATAGGAGTGATGGACCGAAAAAAACCTACAACTTAATTCATCAAATCACACAACAGTGGAGGCGTGAAGAGGGAGCTGCGTAGCTGTAGAGTGAAAAGTGAGGGGCGGCAGAGAAAACAAGAGAGAAGGGAGCTGGCAGTTTGGTGTGGCTTGAATAAAAAGAGAGCTACGGCTAGGAGTACGGGCGCGGGTGAAGAGGGGCGTGAATAGTGATCTGGGACAATAAACCTGAAGGTTTGTTTGTCCCATCAAGGAACAGTGGAGTGGCTCAACAGTGAGTAGAGTGGAGAGTTACGGCAGACAGAGGCTAAATTCTCAGTTTATTATTATTATTAATTTCAATCCTTAAAATGTGAGTGGAAAAAGGAGTGGTAAAAATAGGACACCTTGTTAAAGTTGATGGCGGGGTTGCAAGGTAGCAAATACCCCGCTGTTGCGGTCGGCGGGGTGGAATGAGTCACCCCGCCATTCCCAATGGCGGAGTGAGCAGGAGGAAGCCTGCCCCGTGAGCACCCAGGAGCCAGCATTATTGCTGGCTCCCTGCCCACCCCGCCATTGGGAATGGCAGGTGTGCCAGCAATAATGCTGGTTCCCGCACCCCCTGCCTATATATACTGAAATCCCGCCATTCAGTCTTAGTTGGAACAAGGCAGAATTCTTCATAGTTTTGAAGGTAAGATTTTCGTAAATTTTTTTTGTTGTTTCTTTGTAGTTCATTATTTCTTGTAGTATATATATATTATGGTTTATCTTCTCTTGTCATTCAC